>CM067361.1:55828001-56034200 GCA_034401795.1 Chaetoderma sp. LZ-2023a
CCACCACACCATTGTAATGCCGCTATACTATCAGGACTAGGCACAGCTGTAACGACACATTCACCTCTGGCATGATTATTCTGAATGTATTTCGTAGGCGGATTAATACCGTACCTGAGAACACGATCTCCTTGTAAATAGCCCAACGATATGATACTTGAGAACTGTAAGCCTTTATTTAACACGCAACCTTGCCAAAAACGGCTTCTGTAGTGTTCTTGGGAATGCCCATTTGCAGACTAAGATAAAATTATTTTTGAAAATTGATCACCGAATGACTGGGCACAGTTATAAGTATAACGAACCGGTCATTCCGGTGGTAAATTTTCAAAAGATCTCTTGGTTATGTTTTGTGGAAAATTAAAATTTTCGTGAATAAATTTGAGAGTTAAAGGGTTAAATGTAGCTCTATTAACCATGTAACACACACACAAACCAGAAACGACAAATTCATCAAGATGTCGTGAACATTCTTTGGATATTTGAAACCGATTGGACTTGGGAGATGTTGCTGCCTATGGCTGCCTATGGTAGCAACAGGTGCCAGTCAATTTAGTTTCAGAATATTAAACATCTGTGTATGTCTTCGAATTGAGGCACTGGAAGGTCAGTTTGTATAACCCTCTAACACTCATATCAGCAAAAAACAGCTTCTGCAGTGGTCTTGAGAAATGTCCATTTGCAGACCAAGAGAAGACTATTTTTGAAAATTGACCACTGGAATTACTGGCTCGATAACTGAGCCAGTCATTTCAGTGGCAAACTTTAAAAAATAGTCTTCTCTTGGTCTGCAAATGGGCATTTTCTATGAGAAAATCGAAATTTTCTTGAACAAATTTGAGGGTTAAAGGGTTAATAAGTTAAATACCTCTATTAAACAATTTAGAACGAACAACCCAAATAGCATTCCTAAATCGTTGTGTCACGTGACTATTACCATGCAATTGGCCGCCTACTAAATAGTTTCAGAATAATTTGATTGAAAGTTGATGGTGCCTTGAGCAGCAACAACATTCAATCAAACTATTTAAACAACTATTTAACCAGCTGTTCAGTTTTTGCTATATTATGTGCGCGGTATGACGGGAAATTGTTAACAATTTAAGTAATCCTGATAATGGATGTTACTGGGCGGGTATTGCACCAATACTGCACCAATACGGCCCGGTACTGGCCCAGTAACATGCGTTGTCGGGAACAATGAATATGCATGTTTCATGTTTTTGTGGCCAGTATTATATGGAGCATAAACAGAATATATGAACAAACAGCCGTCTGATTATCAGTCGAATAAGCACCATTAATCACGAAATTAGGAATATACGTAGTAACGCGCTTTTGGCTGTTAGGCCATACCAATTTATCTTTTGGTTTTACAAAACTGAACTTTTAAGGCATTATTTACAACATTCTTTCTATTTAGCAAAGTTTTCACAGCCAACTCCGTATCACTCGGAATTCCTCAGAATTTTCTATAACTCTTTGTTCTCTGTAGCGTTGTTCACCATTTAATGGGTAAGCCGCTCAAAATGGCTTTGCTATTATCATGGGAAAAGTCCATTTGCTGACCAAGAGAAGACTATTTTAGAAAATTTATCACTGGACTGGCTGGCTCGTTAACGAGCCATTACAGTGGTAAATTTTCAAAAATGGAGTCTTCTCTTGACCTGCAGATGAACACTCACTGAGAAAACAATTTTGGATTTTCTTGATCAATCTTGAAATTAACATGATGAGATGATGAATGCTGTAATAGCTTAACACTTCTGAGATTGAAACTGTGCATTATTTTTGTTCCCGCCATTCCCTGTCCGATCTTGTGTTTTGCGTGGGAATTTTCGTAAAATAAAACATTAAATTAGTCAGGCCTTAGAAACAGCTGCATTCTGTGGATATGTGGTATCAAACAACACCCTTATCACCAGCGAATACGTTATCAGCCTTAAGGTCATCTGTGATATTCCTTCTGTAGGTGATCGGTTGACAGTTGACATAGTGCGGTCGTGATACCATGGTGGGAAATCGGAGGGTGGGGTGGGGGGTGGGGATCTCTGCCGCCACACCCCTTCCTGCCACATGATTGAAGATGGGGTGTTTTCCCATAGCGCTTTTCTGAAAATTAGACTATCCAAAAAGTTAAAACAAACTTTCAAAGTACACTTGATCCTCCTCCCTCCCCTCCCAACACCCTCCTCCTCCTTCCTCCTGCTCGTCGTCGTCGTCGTCGTCGTCGTCGTCGTCGTCGTCGTCGTCGTCGTCAGTCTCCTGAGGGGTTTTCATTTTATCCTTAACCCCTCATTCCTGTGATCACAAAAGTTCAGTTATATAGTAGCTATAGTGAATAGTGGCCAAATATATTGAAAACAATTTGTCATCAGCATCATCAACATCAGTAACTTTTAATCAAATTGTTTTCAAAGCATTCGCCAGTACATCGATGATAGATATGTAGGAACACGTCGTTAATGTATCGTCTGCTAGTCTGATGCCCAATTTTACGCGACACGATTTTATAGCCGACTGATCGTGTGCTAGACGTCGCCCACGATAACAGTGAAATCGTGAAATTCAAAACATGTTTTATTTTCATGATTTGGTGCATGCGATTTCGTGCCATTTCGTGTAATGTAAATAGGAAATCAGACATCGTGGCCTGTTGTACAATCACTCAATTCGTTTTCTTACCAGTTAAATACAATAAGATATATGTAAAGCCCGTGATAGACGATCCTACATGTCCGATTATACACGTAGTATCCTACATTTGTATGTCATACATGTTCATCATACAAGATCATACTGCATCGGACATTGTCGGATGATTTTACCAACCAGTGATACAAAATCACGTGACAAAAATTCCCAAATGCGATTGGCAGTTTCATCGGACGTTGTCGGACGAAAGTTTAGCATTGTCCGACTTTTTTGCGTGTATGATTATACATGTTGGAAGCTATGATACACGTTCGGACATCGTCCGACTTTGTAGAATCATACATCTAGGATCGTCTATCACGGGCTTAAGAGTCATTGCACGGAAATGTGTGAACGAGAAACTGTCCCGTAATCTATAAACAGCACGGTCCTCGACGATGATCTCGCTAGTTGTCGTGAACGATTTGATCGCACACGATCAGTCCGCTATAAAATCGTGTAATGTCAATCGCCTGGAGTAGCCAGTACTCTCGACTGCTTCAATTATATCGTCTGCTACTCTTGTCTGCAATAACACATCAAAATGATTAATCCTATTTTTCAGAATAAGACATTTTCCTTCCTTATTGCCTGTAAATAACCGGTTTACTAGTTTCGGAGGGTATTGTACCCATTCTTATCCACAAGAATTAAAAGTCGTTCTGTCACTTAAAACTCCACTTTGGGTGATTTATTTTCAATAAGTGAGAAAAAACCCTCAGATTATTGACACTACCAACAAACGGTTCTTTTCGTCATTAACTAGTCAGGCCTATAATGCGCATTTAACTGTCTGGTTGTTGCAAGTCACCAGACAATAATTTCAATGGGCAATAACTCTGAACCTACTGAATACTTTGAAAACAATTTGGCTGAAAGTTGTTGGTGGCTTAGCCACCAACAACTTTCAGTCTAATTGTTTTCAATATATTCAGCAGGTCCAGAGTTAAATCCCAAGGAAAATGTAGTCTGCAGAAACCAGCGGTCAGAAAACAGCTAACGGGATTATAAGCTCATCCCGACATTGAATATTTAAATACAAGTTCAAATTAGAAAGATATTGAAGTGATTGAACATTAAAAAACCCACCTATTTAACTGAAAGTAGTTGATACCTAATAGCCTAACGACTTTCAATCAAATGGATCAGAAACTTATCACAGATGACAGGATAGATTAATCTAATCCAGGACAGTAAAAAAAAATCCACGAAGAGGGTTAAATTTAACTGGATCTTTCTAGTCACTGTCGATATAATTTTGATGAACCCCTTTCATGCCACGTGACTTAGGCACATTTAAAATGCGCATTAGTTAATAATATGTTGCTCCTTTTAAAAGTAATTTGACTAAATTGTTTTAAAGAAACCACACGTTTTGCCATAGATTTAATGAAACTTGTTAAGTTTATCGAAATTCCAGGTCGGATCTGGTTAATTTCAGTTTGGCGACACCCGTATACAAAGCCTACTTCGACAGTACTCGTGTGGCTTTTATTTAATAAACACAAAAAACACCGCGGGCTATTAGTAGGCCTATTTCTAAGGGAGAACAGTAGTTATAGGCTATGCACATCTGAATTCTAACTAATATACAAGTCCATGTAGGCCTATTGGCCCACTATTGAATTGAGAAAAACACCCAGCCTGGTTAAAGTTATTCAGAATGACATAGGGTTTGTGAATAAAACCCCGATTGTTCCCAACCACCAACTGCGGTATGCCAAGCCTTCCATACAGAGGCTAAGTTCCCACTCACTAATATCGTTATCATCTAGCTATTTACTGCTGTAAATGTATATGGCTTTAGATTTTAAGTTTATTGAAACTTATTTGTTGAAAGAAATTTGGTATTAAAATTAAATTAATTCTTAAAGCGACGGATATTGTCAGTATCTGGTTATCTCAGCTGCCAGCAACACCTTTTTAATGTTAGGCCAGTTAGTAGACCTGATTAGTTAATTGTACAATTATTAATGGCTACAATGTTAATTATCTGACTGTTGGGAGCCACCTAACAATAATTTCAATGGGTAATACCGCTGGACATGTTGAATACGTTGAAAACAATTTGACTGAAAGTTGTTGGTGGCTTAGCCACCAACAACTTTCAGTCAGATTGTTTTCAAAATATTCATTATATCCAGAATTAAACCCCATGGGAAATGTAGTCTGCATAAATTCAGCAGAGAGACTGTTAACGACATACTCATTTCCTACCAGCAACCCGTTTGTGCGCCTGTTGTAGGTGTTAGTAGCTATAGTAACGCAAAGTGGATATTACGTGTACTGCCTGCCATATCAATATGTGCATTCAAATCCTGTTCATATTCGCCTGTTCGTACGTGGAGACGTAGGTACGTCGAGAAGTCTCATTCACATAAAATAAATACAGGTCAAAGCATCACAGCACAGCGCTGTTAGCAGTCATTAGTGCCAGTAGCATCACAGCACAGCGCTGTTAGCAGTCATTAGTGCCGGTTAGTGAACGAACGAGCGAACGATTGCTGGATGGAGGGATGGAGGGATATATGGGTGGACGGATTGGTGGATGGATGGGTAGATAGATAGGTGGGTAGATGTATGGAAACCAAGAGAGACATCCGGAGTTATTATATTTGGTGAACCCATGGATGAAACTAAACGTATTTCTCATCTAAACCTGGATGGGTGGTTGGGTGGGTGGGTTGCTGGGCAGGTGGGTGGGTGGGCGGTTGGCTGGTTGGGTGTGAGGGGTGTGTAGGTTGTGGTGGGTGGGTGGATGGAGGTGAGTGGGTGGGTGGATGGAGGTGGGTGGGTAGCTGGGTGGGTGGATGGTAAGGTGGATGGATGGATGGATGGATGTGTGGGTGAGTGGATGCGTGGGTTGCTGTGTGGATTGGTGGCTTGGTGAGTGTGTGGGCGTGTGTGTGTGTGTGGTAGATTGATGGATGGATATATGGATGGGTGTGTGCGCGGGCGAGTGGATGTGTGAGCAGCTGTGTGTGTGGGTGGATGGGTGGGTGGATGAATGGATGGAGGGAGGGAGGGAGGGAGGGAGGGAGGGAGGGAGTTTGGTGGGTGGATTTGTGGGTGGATAATTGTGTAGGGGGTTTCAATGGATGTATGGATGGATGAATGGGAGAGTGGTTGGGACGGATGCATGATTGGGTGGCTGGCTGGCTGGGTGGATGGGTGTGTCAGTCAGTGGTTGGTAAGGTGTGCTGCTGAATATATAGACCGACTCGATCGACTGATTTGCACCTGCGCCTCTAGACTTGTTTGTGCGTCATTGAATGCTAATAGTGATGCAGGATTCGTCACCTTTATTACCTTTATCATTATCATCACTTAGCTCGCTATAGTTATCGCTAACAACAACTCAGACTCATCGTGTACATCAGTATATGCATCTATAGCAACCGACCAGCTTTCATATTGTATATCACTTTAAAATACAGGGAAACTATTGAATAATTTGAAATTAATTGGACTGAAAGAAGGCAACGACAACCACTTCCAGTCAAATACCTTTACAAATATTCAGCAGACCTAATATTTCATTACCATGGGACTACTAGAGCTGGTAAAAAGGGTGAAATTATGTGTTGGGATGGTGGTGGGGTGGGGTGGGGTGGGGTGGGGTGGGGGTGGGGGTGGGGTGGGGTGGGGTGGGGTGGGGTGGGGTGGGGTGGGGTGGGGTGGGGTGGGGTGGGGTGTTGTTGTTGAAGTATGTGCTGTCTTGGGGTGAGTTGGGGGTTGGGATGGGTGGAGGGTGGGCGCGTGCGTGTGTGTGTGTGTGTGGGTGGGGTTGGGGGTGGGGGTGGGGTTGGGTTTGGGGGGGGGGTGTTTGGGGGGGGGGGTTGTGGAGGAGTCCTTTGTGTGTTAACGTTCTTGCAAATATCTGCATGGAAAAAGTCTCCATCTACACGTGCAAATTATTATTTGATATCAGGCAACATTGTATGGTCAATGGACGAATCCAGTTTTAGCTATGCTCCGCCCATCTGTAGCTAAGCTCCACTCACACTTCACCCCTGTTGGGATCAATCGATCCCTGAGCTGTCTGACTATCAATTCCCAGAAAAATATACAGGTAAGCTGTTGAATGTTTTGAAAGTAATTTGACCCGGCGTGGGCAGCAACAGCACCCAGTTAAATTACCTGCAAAATATTCAACATCTTCTTTATTAAATAGTAACGGCATACAATTCATACAACACGTGACGTAGTTGATTATGATGTCATATGATTGATGGCTAAAATGGAAAGGTACATTGCTCTTCAAATTCACAGTATGTCTCAGCTGAAAGCTAGGGTGATTAGTTTAGTATATCTAGACTGAAAGCTGTGGCAGCAACAATCTTCCTTCAAATTTCTATCAAATCTTCTTTTTCTCCTTCTCCTTCTCCGCTCCCCCACCCCACCCCTCCCCTCACCTCCCCATCCCCTACCCTCCTCCTCCTCCTCCATCCTCCTCCTCCTTCTTCTTCTTCTCCCCCCCCCCCCCTTCTTCCTCCTCCTCCCCCTCACCCTCCTCCTCGTCCTCATCCTCCTCCTTCTTCAGTATACTATGGGGACCCAATTTGTATATCATTGCACAGTGGGTAGCAAGTAGCACTTGCCTCTACCACTAAGTATGTTGACAATAATTTGACTGAATACTGTTGCGGTCATTGACATCACCAACTTTCCCACACATTATCTCAAAGTATACAAGAGAATTCTCATATTTTTTTCCATGGAACTTGATATACGCTGCCTGAAAAGCATTGAAATACATTCTGTCGAGCGTATAGGAACGTTTTGTTTGGAAAATCCTGACTTGTACAGATTCAACTAATATGGCGTTAAATACTTGCAGTGGATATGGTGTCATTGCATTGCATGCTGGATAGATTGCACACAAACCAACAAGCATCTCATCTTTCGTGAAATTGCTTCTCTATTTAACGTGTTACTAGAACTTTAAACATCGCTATCAGTAGACCCATAATTATAATTTTATTTAAATATGTGCACAGTTAAACACAATCAGTGAATCTGTGTGCTTTAAACTGACTGGTGATATACACAACCGACGAATGACAATTCTGCACAAACAGATTTCTAAAATTAACCCCAATTCAAATATTTGTTAACAGCAGTCCTTTGTTAATTATCCCCACACCTCTACCGTTCAAACCGGTTATTCTAAAACCAATTTCATTCCGCATACAGTAAGAAGATGCTCTCCGGAATGTTATTGTTATATTTCTCTTGAACATTTTGAAAATAATTTGATTGCTATCTGTTGTCGCAATAGGAAGCAACATCTCCCTGTCAAATTATTTCCACCGTATTAAAATATATTTTATATATGGGTCGCTTGAGACTACGCTACTGCGCATTTAATATGCAATGAATTAAACCTCAAACTCCACGCCTTGTGGACAGGAGACGAGTAAACAAAGACAACCTTAACCAGTAACACCTTGACATTAAACTTCGAGACAGCTAAGTAGGAAAGCTGTTGCATATTTTGAAATGAATTTGACTGGAACATGTTGCTGCTATAGACAGCCACACCTGTCAGTCAAATTAATTTTAAAAGGTACAATAGAATATTCCCTGAATCATAAGGAAATTTTCTTCATCGATCTTGTAAGAGTTAAAAGGTTGTAAAAGGATTTTGACACAAAAATTGCCTCAGTCTCTATCTACCGATTTATTCGATATTAAAATTTCAATAATTTTAAAATAAATATACGGCATTTGTCATGAAACATGACACTTTTACGCCGGTTTTACGTTTACATTCTATTAATAGTACACATTAAATTTAGCAAGTGAATAACGTATACGATGGTAAGTTCTGTGAGAAAGGCACTGATGAGAGAGAGAGAGAGAGAGAGAGAGAGAGGGGGAGAGGGGGAGAGGGAGAGAGAGAGAGGGAGAGAGAGAGGGAGAGAGGGAGAGAGAGAGATGGAGGGAGGGGGAGGGAGGGATGGAGGGAGGGGGAGGGAGAGGGAGGGATGGAGAGGGAGGGAGGGAGGGAGGGAGAGAGAGAGAGAGAGAGGGGGGGGGGGAGAGGGAGGGGGTAGGTAGGTAGGGAGGGAGATGAGGAGGGAGGGAGATGAGGAGGGAGGGACGGAGGGAGAGAGGGCGAGAGGGAGAGAGAGAGAGGGGGAGGGATGGAGGGATGGAGGGAGAGAGGGAGAGAGGGAGAGAGGGAGAGAGAGAGAGAGAGAGAGATGGAGGGAGGGAGGGAGGGAGGGAGGGGGGAGGGAGGGAGGGAGAGAGAGGGGGGAGAGAGAGAGAGGGGGGAGAGAGAGAGGGAGAGGGAGAGAGAGAGGGAGGGAGAGAGAGAGAGAGGGAGAGAGAGAGATGGAGGGAAGGGGGAGGGATGGAGGGAGGGGGAGGGAGAGGGAGAGGGAGGGATGGAGAGGGAGGGAGGGAGGGAGAAAGAGAGAGAGAGAGGGGGAGAGGGAGGGGGTAGGTAGGGAGGGAGATGAGGAGGGAGGGAGATGAGGAGGGAGGGACGGAGGGAGAGAGGGAGAGAGGGCGAGAGGGAGAGAGAGAGGGGGAGGGAGGGAGGAAGGGAGAGAGGGAGAGAGGGAGAGAGGGAGAGAGGGAGAGAGGGAGAGAGGGAGGGAGGGAGGGAGGGAGAGAGAGAGAGCGAGAGAGAGAGAGAGAGAGAGAGAGAGAGATGGAGGGAGGGAGGGAGGAAGGGAGAGAGGGAGAGAGGGAGAGAGGGAGAGAGGGAGATGGAGAGAGGGAGAGAGGGAGGGAGGGAGAGAGAGAGAGAGAGAGAGAGAGAGAGAGCGAGCGAGCGAGAGAGAGAGCGAGCGAGCGAGCGAGAGAGAGAGAGAGAGAGAGAGAGAGAGAGAGAGAGAGATGGAGGGAGGGAGGGAGGGAGGGAGAGAGAGAGAGGGGGAGAGAGAGAGGGGAGAGGGAGGGGGAGAGAGAGAGGGGGAGAGGGAGGGGGGTGTAGGGAGGGAGGGAGATGAGGAGGGAGGGAGCTGAGGAGGGAGGGACGGAGGGAGAGAGGGAGAGGGCGAGAGGGCGAGAGAGAGAGAGAGAGAGAGAGGGAGAGAGAGAGAGAGAGAGAGATAGAGAGAGAGAGAGAGACAGAGAAAGAAAGAGATGGAGGGATGGAGGGAGGGAGGGAGAGAGTAGAGAGGGAGGGTAGAGAGGAGAGAGCGCGCGGGGCGGGGGGGAGCGCGAGGGAGAGTGCGAGGGAGAGTACGAGTGAAAGCGCGATGGAGTGAGATAGGGAGGAAGAGGGGAATATGGAGAAAGAAAGGGCGAGATAAGGGAGGGAGGGCGAGAGGGAGGGAGGGAGAGAGAGGGTGTGAGAGAGGAGGAGGGAGTGGGGAGTGGGGCTAGGGAAGGAGGGTGGGATGGAGAGAGGAGGAGGGTGGTGGTGGGTGGCGTTGGAGGCGGCGGCGGCGGCGGCGGTGGTGGTGGTGTGATGGGGAGACGATGAGAGGGGAGCAGGATTTTGGGTTTGGGTGGGGATGAAACAGTGCGGTCATACAAAGTCCCACATTTTATTCAATTCAGATCTGATTTCCGAACAAAGTGTGTGATATATTAGGAGCTGTATTCAAATAGTACCTAAATATTTTTTTTCCTCTTGGATATATGCAGTTGATAAAATACAATTGGGCATTTTTCCTAACGACTTTTCTCTTTGTCCACCATCAGGATTATATAATTCCTTTAAATACATATCCTCAATGTCATTAAATCTGTACTAGTTTTGCTCAAACACTGTTTTGATCTGGATCATTTCCAGGACGGCGTCCAAATAGCAATCTGTTTCTGTCATTAAGCATCACCAAGCTACATTCCAAGACACTGTATCTGCCGATTAATCGGCTGCTTCGGCAGCTGTTCGTTAATGTTGCTGTTTAGACGGCAGATAATCCGAGGAAAGGTCAGATATTCTGGAGGCCCTGTCATTAAATTGAGGCGAGATTGCTGTTAGCTGAAGTGCCGTGTCTGAGTGAGTCTGACGACGTCAATATTACTTAGAAGGTTTCTCTCATCGTGTTAAAGGTCGCAAAGAAACAAAATGGGATTCTAGTTTGCCTCAACCCTTTAACACCCCAGCTGACCACAAACGGCTTATGCAGTTGTCTTGAGAAATGCCCATTTGCGGGTTTAAGACAAAACGATTTTTGAAAATTTACAACTGGAATGACTGGCTCGATAACCGAGCCAGTCATCCAATTATACATTTTAACAGAAAAAATACATTTCTTGTTCGATAAACAGACATTTTATATGCGAAAATTTAAATCTTCTTGAACAAGTCTGAAGGTGAAAGCGTTAAAGAAGCGGACACAACTCATTTTAGTCTAGAAATGTATACGTCACCCCTATACGCGCGTGCGTGCGTACCGGACTACCTGTTCCCAATATGGCATCTCCAAATAATAGGATGTGGACTATCTGGAATGCTGTGTTTCTAATCTTACTACCGGATACTGATGGAGTGGATGCTCCTGAGTTTCGAGCATGCCAGTTACAGAGTCGCATACGGTTACTACATTGATTTTCATACCGGTTTAACTGTTATATCGGCACGGCTTGGTGTTATTGATCCTAGTGGTGGTGGTTTGAGGTGGGGTGGGGTGGGGTGGGGTGGGGTGGGGTGGGGTGGGGTGGGGTGGGGTGGGGTGGGGTGGGGTGGGGTGGGGTGGGGTGGGGTGGGGTGGGGTGGGATGGGATGGGATGGGATGGGATGGGATGGGGTGGGGTGGGATGGGATGGGATGGGATGGGATGGGATGGGATGGGATGGGGTGGGTTGGGATGGGGTGGGGGTGCCTGCCTGCCTGCCTGCCTGCCTGCCTGCCTGCCTGCCTGCCTGCCTGCCTGCCTGCCTGTCTGCCTGCCTGCCTGCCTGCCTGCCTGCCTGCCTGCCTGCCTGTCTGCCTGCCTGCCTGCCTGCTTGCCTGCCTGCGTGAGTGCGTGCGTGCGTGCGTGCGTGTGGTGAGTGGGTACACAACCGGATAGTTAGAGTACAGATTATGTTTAACTAGCCGATCTGTCGAACCCAGCAGTGCAGTAGATGCGTATTCGGCTAGCCCATACTCCCGCAGAGCTGGGCCATGTTGGCTTTTACGTCGTGACGGTAACGATATCAACAAAAATATCAAAACTTCAGTAAATAAGTTATAAAACTTCCGATCTCGCCGATAATGGGAAACGAAGGCGATGACGATGACGATAACGATAACGAGAATATCGCGATATTTCAGAATTTACCGGGAAATCGCACAGCTCTATACTCTGTGAATCACGAGAACAAGGGATTTAGATCGGGGGTGTCTGCATGAATACAGTCGCCACCCCACCCTCACCCCACACACTTGTTTGTTCGTCATATATTGGCCATTGCTTCCAGATAGTGTACCCCGGTCCATAGGCGATTACCACGACCCAGATGCGGGGGTGAGTGACGTACTTCTAGTTCATCATAATCGGCCCACTATTACAATGTCACCGGCCAGCCACATGTAGGCCTACATCCCATTATGATTACATACTGGTGCGTAGTCTATACCTGGCCCCATTAGTACAAATTAAACACATTACCCACAATCCTGATTTGGTGGCAAAACTGAATATCTTTTTTCACTTATGTTTAATTTAGTGTTTTCCGGGTTTTGTGATAATCTGAGCGTGTAATAGGTAATAATCTATTCAACCGACATATTTCCCGTACAGATAGGTACTTAACGGTCTAACTGCTGAGGTTTTTTGCGGACGACACATTCCATGCATCATATCTCTGGACCTGCTAACTATTTTGTAACCAATTTGACAGAACGTTGGTGGTGGTTAAGCCACCAACAACTTTCACTCAAATTCTTTTGAAAATATTCAACAGATGCAGAGTTGTTGCCCATTGAAATTATTGTCTGGTGGCTTGCAGCAGCGAGACAGTTAGGTCTTGCTATTGGTTTGTCAAACTTATTGTCATTCTCGTGTGTTTCCGTGATTAACACTATTATGCCGCAAGATTTATTTGCTTAGGAATATGTCGGCCTACATACCACTTGACGAGCTGCGGCCTATGCATTGTTAGCCTACTTCAGTGAATAGACATTTTCCTTTAAAGAAAACCACATGAACATAATTATTGTGGTATTACTAATTACTAATTTTCCTCTCAAAATTCTACTCTGTTCCGTAAAGTAGGCCTATCTATCCCTGCTAACGAACTTCCCTTTTCGCGTAGAGACATTCCCCTGACATGTTTATTCCACTGCCTATATGACCACATGTCAATGGACCTTTCCAGTTTATCCATCAATCATATGACGTCATAATCAACTACGCGAAGTGTTGGATGACGTCATAAACAATTACGTCATGAATGACGTGGCTACGTTGGTCACGAACTATTAATTGATGACGGACTAAGTGTGGTTGTACGAATTGTATATAGTTACTATTTAATATATATTCTGTTGAATATTTTGAAACTACTTTTACTGGGCGCTGTTGCTTCCGCAGGCAGCAACAACACACGGTCAAATTAGTTTCGAAATCTTCAAAAGCTTGCCCGTAGGCTATAATTTTCTGGAAATTGATAGGCAAGGAGGTCCGGGATCGATTGATCCCAACACGGTCAAAACGTGGGTGGAGCTCAGCTAAAGATGGGCGGGGCATAGCTAAAACCGGATTCTTCCATTGTTGGTCTCACTAATGCATATACCGTTGTTGTTATTGTTATTTGGCTTCGAGTAAAATTTCTTGAATGGATCTAGACATTCTCGCTAATCAATTTCGCTCTGATTACCTTCCGACGCGTTATAAACCCACGCGTGTTACGAGACGTGAACAATGACCAATGAACTAATGCATAATCGGCCAATCCCACAGCTAGGAAATACGTAACATGTTTCCAAAACAAAACTGTTGAATATGTTGAACAGAATTCACCTTTCCAGAGTATCCATCCATCATCAGACCTCGTATGACGTCATAAGCAGCTCAGCGCGTGTATGATGACGTCATAATCGTTACGTCACAAAGGGTTCCATATAGACCGTCATCAAATCTCAAATGGTTCGACACGTTGTATGAATTGTATGTCTTTGTAATTCCTTGCTATCTAATAAATATGCTGTTGAATATTTTGAAACTAATTTTACTGGGTGGTGTCAAATTAGTTTCAAAATATTCAACAGCTTAACCTGTGTATTTTTTTGGAGATTGATAGTCAGGATGTTCAGGGATCGATCGATCCCAACACGAGTGAGGTGTGGTTGGAGCTTAGCTAGAGATGGGCGGGGCATAGCTAAAACCGGAACGGCCCATTGGTTTTACCCATGCCCCGCCCATCTCTAGCTAAGTTCCACCCACACCTCGCTCGTGTAGGAATCTATCGATCCATGAACTTTCTCCCTGACTATTAATTTCCAGAAACCTATACAGGTAAGCAGTTGAATTTTTTGAAACTAATTTGACTGGGCGCCGTTGCTGCCTATGGCAGCAACAGTACCCAGTCAAATAAGTTTCAAAATATTCAACATAATGTTTATTAAATAGCAAAGATATACAATTCGTACTACGTGTCGGACTATTAAGCATTTAAGACGGATTAAATAGAGTAATTCATGACGTAATGATTAAGACGTCATCATCGTACACGTATTTGATTATGACGTCATATGATGGATGAATAACCTGGAAAAGTCCATTAGGCCTATGTTCAAAATATTCAACAGACCATTTCATACACCGTGTTCAAAATTGTTCCCAAGAACATGTTTCTGTTTTTCCTGTGGACACGTTTTAGCTTATTTATGAGCTGTACTGTCGGCCTACGTCCAAACTCAGCATGTCAGTAAATGGGCATTTTCAAGTTTATCCATCGATCATAAGACGTCATAATCAACTACGTGACATATATAATGATATCACAATCGATGACGTCATTATGACGACATGAATGACGTAGGTAAGTACGTCACGGACGCATATTTGAAGACGGACTATGCGTTGTTGTACGAATTGTGTCTTTACTATTTAATAAATTTTCTGTTGAATATTTTGCAACTAATTTGACTGGGCCATAGGCAGCCACAGCGCCCAATCAAGTTAGTTTTCTGAAAATTGTTAGTCAGGGAGTTCATAGATCGATCGATCCCAACAAGAGTGAGGTGTGAGCGGAGCTCAGCTAAAACTGGACAGGTCCATTGAACGAACGTTCAACGCAAATTGCGCTGTGTTATGTAAGTAATGGCGCGGCGTAATCAGGCGTGTACGTCATATTTAATCTTTCGCCTTTCCTTGTACGTTCCACTTTCCTTTATTCCCTACAATTAACTAATAGTATATTGCTAATCTCTTCGGGTAAATGTATTCGTTCATGTAAACTAATCGAGTTATATCATGTGTGATTGCATACTGCGGTGTTTTTCTGAATTCCAATATCGTCAAATCTGCTGAAGAAATAACCCACTATCTATAGTGACTAATAGAGGGATCCGATATGTCACTCAAGTACCTGACGTCATAATCAATTACGTCACTAGTTTGCTGACGTCACAATTATGAGGACATAGAAGTCGCCATTATGAAGCAGGGAAAATAGAGTCAAGTGTAGGCCTACGAATTGTATGTCTTCGATGAATTTAAAATTTAATAAATATTCTGTTGAATATTTTGAATAAATTTGACTGGGAGCTATTGCTGCCACATCACCTAGTTAAATTGGTTTCAAAATATTCAACAAAATACCTGTATAGTTACCCGGAATAGGGATTCTGATAATGTGAAAACTGGTGAGGCTTGGTTAGAAATGGGCGGACATATCTTAAAGTGATCGGGGAATAGCTTAAAGTGATCGGGGAATAGCTAAAAAATTGGCTGGGCATAGTTAGGAGTAATCGGAACATAGCTAGAAATGGACAGGCATAGCTAGAAATGGGCGTGACATAGCTAGAAATAAGCAGGACATGGTTAGAAATGGGCGTGACATAGCTAGAAATGGGCGTGACATGACTAGAAATGGCCACGGCATAGCTAGAAATGGTCGTGACATAGCTAGAAATTGGCGTCACATAGCTAGAAATGGCCACGGCATAGCTGGAAATGTGTGGGACATAGCTAGAAATGGGTACATATTTAGAAAGGGGTGTGACATAGCTAGAAATGGGCGTGACATGGCTATAAATGGCCACGGCATAGCTAGAAATTGGTGTGACATAGCTAGAAATGGGCATGCCATGACTAGAAATGGCCACGGCATAGCTAGAAATGGGCGTGACATAGCAAGAAATGGGCGTGACATGGCTAGAAATGGCGACGGCATAGCTAGAAATGGGTGTGACATATCTAGAAATGGCCACGGGATAGCTAGAAATGGCGGGACATATCTAGGAAGGGGCGTGACGTAGCTAGAAATGGGCACGGCATAGCTAGAAATGGGTGGGACATAGCTAGAAATGGGCGGGACATATCTAGAAATGGCCATGGCATAGCTAGAAATGGCGGGACATATCTAGAAAGGGGCGTGACGTAGCTAGAAATGGGCACGGCATGGCTAGAAATTTGTGGGCCATAGCTAGAAATGGACGGGGCATATCTAGAAAGGGGCGTGACATAGCTAGAAATGGGCACGGCACAGCTAGAAATGGGCTGGACATAGCTAGAAATGGGCGGGACATAGCTAGAAATGGGCGTGGCGTGGCTAGAAATGGGCGGGACTTAGCTAGAAATGGGCGTGACATATCTAGAAAGGGGCGTGACATAGCTAGAAATGGACACGGCATAGCTAGAAATGGGCGTGGCGTGACTAGAAATGGGCGGGACAAGCTAAAAATGGGCGAGGCGTAGCTAGAAATGGATCCATCTATTCCTTATATTCATTACGGAGTGCACCAACAATTAGCCACTATCGACAGGTGGTCATAAACGTACATGTTATATAGTAGAGGACTTATAGTATTTTTCAAGGGAAAAAATATGATAAAGCTGGACTTTTGCATACAGCTTCACTACAGCATTAGTAACAACATACCAAACGTCTCCGAATTTCCTCCTTGAGCTAGCTCCAGAAATGCAATAAATATGTTAATTATAATAATTATTTTAACAGAATTTGGCAAAAAATAACGAAGATATGGTGTTTACTGAAAAGAACTAATGTATAGGGCTACAATATAAAGACTAAAGTAAAAGTCACCTCATAGCTGATTAATTACCTAATTACTTGTTATTAATTTTGGCATAAAATACTTTTTCAGAATTATATTGTGATAATATCTATCGAGAGGAAATCACTCATTGAACTGGTAAATTGCAATGTGAAGAAAATAGATCCAACAGTTAATTAACTAACTGGATAATTAGCTAATTAATATCTTTAGTTAAAATATCGCGAAATTCACCACTGTCGAGTCTCCGTCATCAGGATCATCAACAATCTCAGTATTTGAACGATCTGACTACATCGGATATTTGGACAGGACACTGCAGAATGGATTGATATTTCTGGAGATACAGCTCTTGCAGGAGCACTTTTTACACCTACAACTGATTGTGTTCATCATCCGCCGCGGGGCTGCAGGCTATTCAGGTGGAATTTAAGCTCCTAATCCATTTATTACTGTCCAGACCCATTCACTTCAATGCACATCATGTCAAGCCACGCCTTTACCTGGAGGAAGACTTGCTATGCATGCTGTCAAGCTGCCGCACATGCTAGTGACAGAGTTGATAATTTAGATTTCAGCGCAAGTGATGATGTTGCTATTCCGTGTTTGTACGAAACTAAACAATATTTATTCAAAATGTCCACCACTTTTGTTATTATAGCTGGCTACCTGCCGTAGGCATTTCTGGTTTAGTACTTCCGGAATACGTCCATTATGAGACATAGCCCATTATTTTAGTTCACCAGTGTCTACGCTTTTGTTTTTGTATCATTGTGGATGGGCGACATCTTGTTATATCCAGTCATCACATCTACCACTAACATATAGTGTCAGCTCTCCCAGACTCTCGTCAATCTGTTTTATGTTATATAGTGTCATGCGATTGCAAGAGGTCAGCATGTAAGGATTCTATGCCTGTTTCGCCAGGCTACCAACATCACCAGTATGCCAGTACCCTTTGTAATGACACCAAGTGGTGTTTCTCCATCTTGGCTACATACGTCAAGTGCAATCCACTTTTCCAGAGTACCCACCCATCATATGACGTCATAAAGAACTGCGTGATGCGTACAATGACATCATAATGAATGACGTCATGAATGACGTCGATAAGTACGTCACGAACGCATATTTGAAGACGGTCTATGCTTTGTTGTACAAATTGTTTGCTTTTACTATTTATTAAATATTCTGTTGAATATTTTGAAACTAATTTGACTGGCCGCTGTTGCTGCCATAGGCAGCAACAGCACCCAGTCAAATTAGTTACAAAATATTCAACAGCTTCCCTGTATAGTTTTCAGGAAATTGATAGCGAGGGCATTTGCGGATCGATCAATCCCAACACGGCGAGGTGTGGGTGGAGCTTAGCTAGTGATGGGCGGGGCATAGCTAAAAATGGAACGGTCCATTGATACAATCATTCTATCAGCATCTCCCACCGCCTTCTTCAGTTCTATGCCATTTTGCTCGCGCTCAGGTGCCAACACGTTAATTAGGCTACTTTTATCTTCCTAAAAGTCCTTTTGTGAAATGATGCCCTCATTGTTCAGTACAATCTCATTGTCTGTAGGTGTCACTTTTGAGGAGAGCCTATTTTGTTCACTTGCTTTAGTTGATGATACAACATATTCGTCGACCACATTTATTGCACAGTTGTAATATTTTGTTATATAGCCTATATATATTGCGCAGACAGCTTTGTCTGTAATAAATGACTTTTTATCGGTCCATGTTTGTGCGTGAGGAAGGTGCCCATTATCCATAATGAAGCGACTTCGGGTCGCTGTAATTATCCTGTGATTTCAACAGAATGCTCAAACCATTTTAGTCGATTTTCTCCTTAATCCGCCAATGAAAAGAGATCGTGGGAAATGTACCAGTTCAAGAGTATAGAGGAATTTGTCCAAGTCGGTCATCCCATCAAGGAACCACACATGTGACAAATAAAAACATCTGGATTACCGTCTACCACTTCAGCACGGACTTTCACAGAATTTCTCGTCATTGCCAAAGTGGTAACACGTTCATTGAGATGAAACTTCCGAGCACCAAAATGTTAATACCGCGTTTTCACCAATTTTCTTCTTATTGTGGATGCCACAGCCAATGTCACTTCCAGCAATTTTCCCGATCGCGATAGCCACCGACATAACCCCTTTCCTTATAATGAATGGAGGGTATACTTTGTGAACCAGATAACAAAATTCGCTATCTCTCCAATTCCTGGCAATATTCGCTGAGCTCTTGTGCAGCTCAACTGAAGTAGCATGCATTCCTGCAAATTTGTCAATGCCCTCGCACATTGGAATGTATTTTGGTAGAGCGTGGACCCATTCGGTTATGGTAGATTCTGCTATTCCATGGCCTCTGATTATAGCCACTGAAATCTTCATGAATAAAGTACTGCTAAATAGTCTGAACAGAAAATATACTATTCCAGCATTATGTGATTCTAGGAATGGTTCCGTACGATCTTTGTGGTGTAAATGTTGTATGATTACTTAGAAACCTTTCCGCCAATTGCAATATCTCTTGGATGTATATATATCTAGGAACCTATGTTAAGTATGATAGATGTGCAGCGTCATGGAAAAACTGGATATATAGAGCTAAACGCGTTAGCAGCTAAGATAAAACTCATAGTTAGTTAATTAATTACTTAACTATGAGTTTTATCTTAGCTGCTAACGCTTTTATCTCTATCGATTATTTAATTATTATTTTTGGCCATAAAATGACATAAACTAGAGTTCCTATTACTTATGTCATGCATGGTATCTACCGATAGGAAATTATCAACTGCACTAATAAAACACATTACAAATATCATAGTCTCGATAGTTATATATATATATATATAATTAGCCAATTAGCTATATAACTATCGAGACTATGATATTTGTAATGTGTTTTATTAGTGCAGTTGATAATTACCATAGTCGACCACTTTCTGACACTTCGGAATTTTTTGCGATATTTTGTTGAATTTTTGTAAAATAATTCAGCTTTAATTAACCTGTTTAATTGGTTCCCGGTCATAGCTCAAGGAGGAAACACGGGGACTTTTTAAGTGTGTTGTTGCTGATGGTTTAATGAAGTTGTACGCACAAAGACGGCCGTATCATATCTTTTCCTTAGTTTCCTCCCATGTGCCTATACTTCCTCTACTACATGCTTCAGGTGCTGTTTTAATTGGTGTTAGTGATGGCTTGGGGTCTCCTGAGAACGGGTGCAGGGAATCACCATCGTGGTCAGTGAACTGTTCCTTGAACAATTCTCGAATTACCTCGGCTTTGCCCTGGTCAGTCCCCGTAAAATGTCCTTCAGAGTTGTGCACAGTGAGTGGTGGAGTGTATAGTTAGTATCTCTCAGGGCTCGGGCTGTCCGAAACATTTTGTGACACTCATCCGCGGCAGTGATTTCATCTGCTGGGAGTTTGCTTGTTGAATAGCAAGATTGTTTAAGCATTGGCTGATGTGACGCTCGATGTTATTGCGTTGCCTGCGTAGTTTGGTACGTTCTTTACTTCGTCCACTTTGACAGATGCGCATCCATAACGCTTTCTGCTCTGCTGATAGTTTTACTATTTCAGGGTCATCAGTATACCTAGTTCTGGGTTTTTTAACACTCATATGGTGCTGGTAGCTGATGATTCCATACATTTCTATATTTTGGCTAGGACATCGTTTGGATCGGAGCTGACGTTGATGTTAGCTATCTGCTCTCCGAGGGCCTTCGTGTATGACATTTGAGTTTCAGTGTCGCTGATGAGCTTGGGTAGGTTCTAAGTGACTATACCCTCTTACCTGGTATGGCGTTTATACATTAGGTAGAGATGGTTCATCTGAAGGCGTGTAATGACTGGCTTATGGTCAGAATTGAGGTCTGCACCCCGTGCATCCCGAAATAGGGATTTTGCTTCTGCTTAGCATATAGAATGACGTCTATTTGGTTAGACTGCTGTTGTAGTCTTTATGGGCTTTGTGATCAGCAATGTGTCCTGTCAACATTGTCGGTTGTCGGCATGGGTGTTTGAAAGCCGTATTTGTGGCCAATATGCCATTTGAACTAAGGAATGCCACCAGTGCATCTCCATTGATGTTGCGTGTACACTCTCCCGTATGATCCCATGTATAGACCAAGTCCTGCATTTTTGTCCGTATTGCCGAGTTTACCTAGCTTGGAGTTGAAATTTCCACACACGAACAGTTGCTATCTGGCTGAGAGTGTAATGGCAGAGCTCAGTTCTGCATAGACGAAATCTAATATTGCTGGATTCTCTTTGGATTTTTTGGGAGTTGGGCTACATGCATTGACTATACGTGACATTTAGTGGTGGTGCGTTTTCGCGTTAGTGTTGCGAGATCGATGTATGCAACGCGATCACTGACGTATCCAAAACGAATGACATGGCCCAAGAGCCGTGGTCCGATTACGAAGCCTAAACACTGGTATGTTGTCTGTTGTTGCTCTATTAGTACTAGCTTATGGCCTGTCTGAAGTGGCTGCTCTGAGTGGGTAGCTACTTTAGTCTCTTGAATGCATGAACTATCGATGTTATAGTGTTCACAGTCTGCACCTAAGGTTTGCCTCTTTGATGTTGCAGTCAGACCACGTACATTCCACGTAGCTATGATACGTTCCGGGGAAGATCGCGTCGTCTGAGGATGTCGAGCACGGTTTCGGCTCCCCACAAGGAAATCGTCTATCCCCTGTCCTGTTCACCTGGTACTTGCTGCTGCATTGAAATCCGTGCGGGAGAAATACAACAGACCAAACCCCAGTGCACATCCTGGGTATGCTTCTAGAGATGAACTATGCGGACGACGCGAACTTCAAAGACGAGGAAAAGAAACCCCTTGACGAACTTCTCCCAATAGCTGTTAGCAAACTAAAAACTGAGAATCGCTTTATAAATGAATCCAAAACAGAATTCACTCATATATATATATATATATACAAAGCATGGCACTAAAGAAAATGACGATCCACTTCGTGACTGCGAACCATGGAGGTGAAGTAAACTCCTATACTCACTGTTTTGTAGTACTGTTGACATTGCTGCACGCTTCGTCATGGGCAACATAGATTTCCAGTCCTTCTGCAAGTTATGGATTTGTGGATCAAAGATGCCTTTGACAAAAAGACAACGTTTATAAAATGCATCCTGCGTATCCTTGATGGCGTATAACTGTAACAGCTGCGCAGCTCCAAAGTCAGTTCTAGACAAACTCGCTGCCTGCCACCGCAAACACCTATACACCAGCACTTGACACCGATGTCCAGAAAGAATATATGTTATATGCTATGCATGTTGGTGTCCATTTAAGACAAGTTCTAATTTCATCTTTTTCTGTAACGCCTCCATAACTAATGTACACCTAACTATCCCAATATCAGCGTTCTCCAAGCATCTCTGTCTTGGACGAACTCTGCCGCCTCTTGCCACGTTACGTTCAGACCGTCTCCTAGTGGTTATTCTTCTATGGTTGTTATTCTATCATATGTGTATTTGGGTTTTTTTATGGTGGTCGACCGTTAGGATACTTTTCTGGCCTTAAGGCATATTGGGGTGCTTTTCGTCCTGGAGTATCCTTGTGATCTTGATATTTATTAGCTATTGTGAAACATCCATAGGACATTCTTCTAGCCGCGCATTCATCAAGTGGCTAAGTTAGATATAGTGGTTCCCTCTGGTTAGTTCTTTTAATTCATTAGTAGGATCTGTTTAGTTTGCTGGACTGCTTAGAGGCTCCAAGACTGTGGACACACTCTATATTCCCAAACCAGCGTAGTCTACATATTAAACACAAGAATGTCGCCCGTCTCTGTGTTTGTCACAGTGGTCTTGACCTTTGACCTTGTGATCTCCGTGTTATCATGCTGCTTCCTAACAGTAGATGTAACAATGAGTGCAAGTTTAGTTCCAATAGGATTTACCAATCCAGAAAGATAAGCAGAGAAGTTTTGTTAAAAGCAAAATCTTAACGTTGAAAAAAACAGAGTTTTGTATCAAGGTCACAGTGATTTTGACGTTGTGACTTCATCATCATCATCCTCATCATCATCATCATGCTGCTTCCTAACCGTAGTATAAGCAACAACATACGAAAGGTTAGTTGCAATAGGATTAACTGATCCTAAAATATATGGTCAGAGGTTTTGCTAAGCCAAAAAGCCCGTATCATTGTTGACGCCGCCGCTGTCGTCACCGCCGCCGTCGGAAAACTGACACATATGTCTTGCTTTCTGGTTCGCAGGCGAGACAAAAATTGTAGATCCCATATCGGTAAAATCTTTCTAATTGAGTGTTTGGTGGCTTTTAAACACTGTATATAGGCCTATATATTTCCATATTAATCCCGATTATAGTATTTCATTTAGTTTACATAGGCCTATTAATTATGTAATGATATTAAAAGGATAGGGCTACAGTACGGATACTAAATAAGTCAGAACGTTTCTAAAACAAAAAACACACAGAAACATTAGTTAGCAAGAAATGTTCTATTGCATATTTTGAACATACTTCGATTGAAAGTCCATAATAGGCTCAATTGATAGATTCTACCGGTAACCGTAAGGAGAAATGACAAAATTCAACGCGTGAAAATCAAAGGAGTTAGACTGTATATGCCTGATTAGGTTAGGAGAAATGCTGACTATTGGTCATGTAAATCGAAATTATCACACTTATTTCATAGGTCTGCAATTCATTCTGTGACATACACACAGTTTTGTATTGTTTCAGTTTGCCGACTGAAGGGATTGAGCCACACACATTCTGTGAATGAATGAATGAATGAATGAATGAATGAATGAATGAATGAATGAATGAATGAATGAATGAATAGGTGGGTGGGTGGTTGGGTGGGTGGGTGGGTGGGTGGGTGGGTGGATGGGTTGGTGGGTAGGTGGGTGGGTGGGTGCGTTGATGGATGGGTGGGTGGAAGGATGGCTGGAAGGATGGCTGGCTGGATGGATGGATGGATGGATGTGTGGGTGGGTGGGTGGGTGGGTGGGTGGGTGGGTGGGTGGGTGGGTGGGTGGGTGGGTGGGTGGGCGGATGGATGGATGGATGGATGGATGGATGGATGGATGGATGGATGGGTGAATGGATGGATGAATGGGTGGGTGGGTGGGTGGGTGGGTGGGTGGGTGGGTGGGTGGGTGGGTGGATGGATGGATGGGTGAATAGTGGGATGGATGGATGAGTGAGTGAGTGAGTGAGTGAGTGAGTGAGTGAGTGAGTGAGTGAGTGAGTGAGTGAGTGAGTGAGTGAGTGGGTGAGTGGGTAAGTGGGTGAGTGGGTGAGTGGGGTGAGTGAGGTGAGTGGGTGAGTGGGTGAGGGAGTGAGGGAGGGAGAGAGGGAGAGAGAGAGGGTGGTGGGTGGGTGGGTGGGTGGGTGGGTGAGTGAGTTAAATGGGGGGAATGAGTGAATGAGTGAATGAGTGAATGAGTGAATGAATGAATGAATGAATGAATGAGGGAAGGAAAGGAAAGGAAAGGAAAGGAAAGGAAAGGAAAGGAAATGAAAGGGAAGGGAAAGGAAAGAGAGGGAGGGAGGGAGGGAGGGAGGGAGGGAGGGAGGGAGGAAAGATCTGCCAGTATAAGTGATGAAGGCAAAACAGATCCAAGTATTTTGAGACATATTACACCCCATCATCCGGTGATGAACCAATGCACTTGGTATGCTGCGTGGAAATGACAACTTGATCGCGCCCCGGAAGAGCAGTTAAACTATTACATCATCATTGACTACCGGTAATATTTTGTTGCAAAAAAGGTCCAAAAATTATTACTGATTACGCGTGTGGATACAGTTGTTGTTTCACAGTCTGAATGGGACTTTAGTTCGTACGCGCGTCTGTCCTCTATGCATGTCTGTCGGTCTTATTTTGTGCATTCTTCACATTTCTGACAAAGCCGTTTATATGTAAAATTACACAGGGATGCGAGTTCGTTATCGTTTGAATTTATTTACTTTTCAATGTGAACATATTAGGTTACTTAAATATTGACTTAGTATCGGTTTTCGGTATTTGTGTTAGGATTATATTTTGTCAGTAAATGCAAATTCTAATGTAAGTGTTATTTAACTGTCTCGTCACTGAAACGCCTTTATTGTAAATTCAAGAATACCATACATAACAGTTAGCTGTTGAATAAATTAAAAGTAATATCACTGGAAAGCCCTACAGTCATAGTCAGGATCGGCTTCCAGCCATGCTAATTTCAACTATTCAATTGAATATTTGCTACGTCATCAAGACGTTATTCTAGTCTGGACTATAGCGCTGAAAGAGTTAATCTCAGACAGGCATTCACAACCAGCTGTCACTCAATGTTAACGGTTTTACGCACGAAGCTCTAGTTCAAACAACAGTAATGCTGTTGAATATATCGAAGCTAATTAGAGTGGAAGCTGTTGCCGCTGTAGGCAGCAACATCTTCCAGTCAAATTAGTTTCAAAAATATTCAGCACCTTATATTCCACATCTAATGGAAAATGTCATATCTGAATATTAGGAGCGAATTCGTTATTGACTGACATTCCCTTACCAGCAGATCGTATAGTTGACATCACACATAAAACAAATTATGCTTTTGAATAATTAATTCGTGCGCATCAAATTCACGCGTGGAGTTGTCATAACAACAAGAGTAAAATGATGTAGGGCAATTAAAGCAATTTGTCAACTGCTTTTTGCTACAGACTCACCGAGCATGGATCCATGAATACACCCCTCTTGTGCTTTCACCCTACAATTGTCAAGCCGACCCAAACACCTCGATAAACGAGCCAGTCATTCCAGTGGTAAATTTACAAAATAGTCTTCAAAATAGAGAGAGAGCGAGAGAGAGAGAGAGAGAGAGAGAGAGAGAGAGGGAGAGGGAGAGGGAGAGGGAGAGCGAGAGAGAGAGGGAGGGAGGGAGGGAGGGAAATGGAGGGAGGGGGGAGAGGGGAGGGAGAGAGGGAGAGAGGGAGAGAGGGAAAGAGGGAAAGAGGGAAAGAGGGAAAGAGGGAGTGTATGTGCGCGTGTGTGTGTATGTGCGTGCGTGCGTGCGCGCGTGTGTGGTGTAGTTGTTTTCGTTTATCAGTATCTTAGTTGCAAATCGGGCTATCGTGTGACCAGCCTCGGTCTGTTGATGGACTACGGTCGATTTCCGCGGACAGCACACCTGAGCATTTTGATACTGTAGTCCCAAATACCTAGTTGTCCCTTTGTCTGCTAAGGAAATCGACCCACGGTTCATTGATGGATCCGCGGCTGTCGCGGTGGTCCAGATGTATATGAACCAAATTAGCCTGCGAACATTACTGATTTAATAACATATACACCTGTGCAAAAGTTAAGCACCAGCAAAAACAATAGAACGTAGAAACATGATGGTACAACTAGGCTGCCATACTTTTTGTCCCCGCGTTAGCTGACATAATTCCAAGTACGAAATGCACATGCATGCATGACTTCACGCCGCTTGATGTCCGTGCGTGGCGGGAAACAGCACACGTGTTCAGTTATGTAAAAGTCCAGTTTGAGGTGTAGAACATTACATACAGATTTAGGTGACAAGATTAGGAATTTTGTGTTCATGACCGTGGTTTATTTGTACAGAGAGAATTAGCTCTTGATTGTGAACCGCTATGGCAAGACGAAGGTTAAGTGATCGTGTGAAATGGCAAATCATAGGCATGCATACCACTGGTATGTCATGCAGAGAGATTGGCAGACAGCTGAACATTAACCATACTGTAATCAGTCGTTTGATTGCAAAACATGGGCAAACTAACGAGGTGAAGGACAGGCCTAGATCTGGAAGACCGAAGAAGACTACTGCCCGTGATGATTGAGCCCTAGTACGCCTTGTTAGGAGATCTCCATTCACCAACAGCAGAGTGCTCAGCCAGCAATGGGAAACGCGCAATAGAGTGTCAATGTCTACCGTCAAAAGGAGACTGTATGCTGCTGGTATGAAAGCTAGGAGACCTGTCAGACGTCCTCTCCTCACTGCACACCACAAAGAGGAGCGTCTGAGGTGGTGCAACGAAAGAAGACACTGGAACATGAGATCCTGGAGACGGGTACACTGGTCCGATGAAAGTCGGTTCCTGCTTCATGCCACAGATGGTCGAACTCGTGTATGGAGGTCCAGACGCACGGCGTACGACCAACGTAACATCATGGAAGAAGTTCCATTTGGTGGAGGTTCCGTTATGATATGGGGGTGCATCTCATTTGATTGTAAGCTGGATCTGTTGACTGTACCTGGAACACTAAATGGACAAAGATATCAAGATTCCATACTGGATAGAGTTGTGGTCCCTCATTTTGTAAATCATGCACCTGGAACCCACCCTATATTCATGGATGACAACGCCCGACCACATCGTGCTAGAGCTGTGCATGAATACCTCCACCAGAATGCCATCGAAACCCTACCATGGCCAGCAAGGAGCCCTGACATGAACCCTATTGAGCATATCTGGGACATTCTGGGAAACATGGTGAGAAGGAGGGATCCTCCTGTGCAGAACCTACAGGAATTAACAGACGCACTCCATCTTGAATGGCAACGAATACCACAATGGCGTATCAGTCGGTTGGTGACCAGCATGAGACGTCGTGTCCAGGCCGTCATCCAGGCACAAGGTGGATATACCCGGTATTAATAATGACAGTCTCAAACTCGTGCACAGATGTTAAACTTCGTTTTCAGACACCATTAATGACAATCTAGCCACGTGTGTCAACTGTAGGGCAATAGTTGTCAGTTGTGTCAACGTAACCATATTCAGGCCTCGTTTTCAAGTTCAAACAAAAACATACAGTGTTTCCCCACCATCATAATCAGCATTCCTCTAGTTGCATTATTACCTCTTGCACTAAGATGGATGGGTACATAAATGTTTATGCTATTGCTTTCTTCATAGCACATGAATATACACTCGCATGTGCGTAAAAATAGGGTGGTGCTTAACTTTTGCACAGGTGTATATATAATATGAGAATGAATATGTTCTTGCAATTGTAATGCACTTAGTTGATTGTCCGCCATATCACATTATGTGTAACCATTTGCACTCAAGGGTCAAATGGCCTATTGTGTGAATAAATCTATCTATCTAACTATAAAAGTAGAGATCTTCTTGCGCTGTTCACAAGAAAAATCTATTTGCAGGACAATAGAAATCTACTTTTGTTTATTTCATTGGACACTTGCAAAAATACTCTTCTAGCAGTCTCTATTGCCCTCTAAATCGACATGAACTGAGCAAAGATTTCAATTTTTCTGAACAATCTTGACCATTAAAGGAATAATAATTATTGATATTTATAAGAATTCTTTGAGCGATTTGAGGCGTTGTTGGCACAAGAGGGGTCCATACATTGCTGAATATTTTGAGAATAATGTCAATTAAAGCTGTTGTCCCATGAGAGACCTAAAACCCTCCAAGCAAATTTGTGAATTCTACCTGACAATAAACATAATGGCACATTACCTGACCGTTCTGACGTCATATCAGATGAAAACTATTTAAAAACGCGCAAAAGACCAGACGAATGTAAAGTATAAATGAATGGCGTGGCACTAATATATTAATCTGGCTTGATTTACTAGAGTTTATATGATTTGCAATTTGATTGAAAGTCATTGCTGTTGCTGGAAGCAATAACTTCGTCAAATTGTTTTACAAAATAACCAGGTTAATTCATATCTATCTGTCAACTTTTCGTTCTAAGTTGCTGAGAATTCGCGGACGAAACCGTTATAGCCTGTATATATATACATTAAAATTATTGCACTGTTTAGAAATGGTTTGTGTTATTTCTGAGATTCACCGTAGATCAATCAACGATGAAAACGACCAATATATATAACCGTTATAGCCTGTATATATATACATTAAAATTATTGCACTGTTTAGAAATGGTTTGTGTTATTTCTGAGATTCACCGTAGATCAATCAACGATGAAAACGACTAATATATATAACCGTTATAGCCTGTATATATACCGGTTATATATATTGGTCGTTTTCATCGTTGATTGATCTACGGTGAATCTCAGAAATAACACAAACCGTTTCTAAACAGTGCAATAATTTTAACGATGATGTAAAAAGAAATTCCTAAAAACAAAATGAAACGTAAGCCTACGTTTGAATATTTTTGACTTAATTTGGTTGGAAACCATGGCTGCGTAAGGCAGCAATGGCTTCCAATTAAATTTAGTCAAAAAATATTCAACAAAACATTTCTTACATTATCTTCAGAATTGTAGTTTGGAAATATTCTATTTTTATTTCTGAAATGCACTGTACTCGCGCAGCGGGTTAGTTTGGATAAACATCAATAGCGTAGCCTTGCAACACATGACAGGGCGCGACGCATTATATTAATAGCCACAATGATGGCGGTAGGCCTCCCCGCTTTGCCATATAAGCAAATGGGTGACTAATAGGGACGCAGATGCAATTAATTAATAGTAGGTATAACACTGTAAAGTAATATATACACCTGTGCAAAAGTTAAGCACCAGCAAAAACAATAGAACGTAGAAACATGATGGTACAACTAGGCTGCCATACTTTTTGTCCCCGCGTTAGCTGACATAATTCCAAGTACGAAATGCACATGCATGCATGACTTCACGCCGCTTGATGTCCGCGCGTGGCGGGAAACAGCACACGTGTTCAGTTATGTAAAAGTCCAGTTTGAGGTGTAGAACATTACATACAGATTTAGGCGACAAGATTAGGAATTTTGTGTTCATGACCGTGGTTTATTTGTACAGAGAGAATTAGCTCTCGATTGTGAACCGCTATGGCAAGACGAAGGTTAAGTGATCGTGTGAAATGGCAAATCATAGGCATGCATACCACTGGTATGTCCTGCAGAGAGATTGGCAGACAGCTGAACATTAACCATACTGTAATCAGTCGTTTGATTGCAAAACATGGGCAAACTAACGAGGTGAAGGACAGGCCTAGATCTGGAAGACCGAAGAAGACTACTGCCGTGATGATCGAGCCCTAGTACGCCTTGTTAGGAGATCTCCATTCACCAACAGCAGAGTGCTCAGCCAGCAATGGGAAACGCGCAATAGAGTGTCAATGTCTACCGTCAAAAGGAGACTGTATGCTGCTGGCATGAAAGCTAGGAGACCTGTCAGACGTCCTCTCCTCACTGCACGCCACAAAGAGGAGCGTCTGAGGTGGTGCAACGAAAGAAGACACTGGAACATGAGATCCTGGAGACGGGTACACTGGTCCGATGAAAGTCGGTTCCTGCTTCATGCCACAGATGGTCGAACTCGTGTATGGAGGTCCAGACGCATGGCGTACGACCAACGTAACATCATGGAAGAAGTTCCATTTGGTGGAGGTTCCGTTATGATATGGGGGTGCATCTCATTTGATTGTAAGCTGGATCTGTTGACTGTACCTGGAACACTAAATGGACAAAGATATCAAGATTCCATACTGGATAGAGTTGTGGTCCCTGATTTCGTAAATCATGCACCTGGAACCCACCCTATATTCATGGATGACAACGCCCGACCACATCGTGCTAGAGCTGTGCATGAATACCTCCGCCAGAATGCCATCGAAACCCTACCATGGCCAGCAAGGAGCCCTGACATGAACCCTATTGAGCATATCTGGGACATTCTGGGAAACATGGTGAGAAGGGGGGATCCTCCTGTGCAGAACCTACAGGAATTAACAGACGCACTCCATCTTGAATGCCAACGAATACCACAATGGCGTATCAGTCGGTTGGTGACCAGCATGAGACGTCGTGTCCAGGCCGTCATCCAGGCACAAGGTGGATATACCCGGTATTAATAATGACAGTCTCAAACTCGTGCACAGATGTTAAACTTCGTTTTCAGACACCATTAATGACAATCTAGCCACGTGTGTCAACTGTAGGGCAATAGTTGTCAGTTGTGTCAACGTAACCATATTCAGGCCTCGTTTTCAAGTTCAAACAAAAACATACAGTGTTTCCTCACCATCACAATCAGCATTCCTCTAGTTGCATTATTACCTCTTGCACTAAGATGGATGGGTACATAAATGTTTATGCTATTGCTTTCTTCATAGCACATGAATATACCCTCGCATGTGCGTAAAAATAGGGTGTTGCTTAACTTTTGCACAGGTGTATATATTAGGAGTCTGACCTTGTTTAACAGTTCATTATTTACCGTTACACGGTAACTTAGGTTACAGGGCCGGTACTTGGTCAATACCGGCCCCGTAACCCGCGTTATCGGTGATATTGTTTTTATAATAGTTGATGGGTTTTTTGCAGTCGGATGTAGATATTTAGCGAGTTGAAAAAATCTAGCGGACCCAGATCTGAAAGAGTGATAATACAGGTTTGGTCTTAACCAAGTACCGGCCCAGTAACCTTTAAAAAAAAAAGATATTCACCAGAAAGGCAAAAAATCACCAAAATCCTTGACGACCTACTAAATACTCTGTTGAATATTTTGAAATTAATTTGACATGATGCTGTAGTTGACTATGGCAGCAACAGGTTAGTTTCATATTTACTCAAGAGCTTACAGCATTTACGATGGTTTTAAGATAGACCTTCTGGGATGTCCGCGCTGAAAGTGCTAATGACCGATGCTGGGCCAATACCGGGCCGATATTGAAAGTATCGACCCGGTATCGACCCACCCTTGGCCCAATAAGGTACGTTATCTGGGTAGGCATTATTGTGGTACGTTGAATAGCCAGTGGAGGTTTTGCCCACACGTGTATTTTCAAGCGATGAGATTGGGATTTGTGATATAATCTGTACCAATAACGATCTTTTATTGATTGGATTTCAGCTCGGGCCAACCCAGAGATATATAATAACGATGCCTCATTAATCAATGGTTATTTAAGGATGTAACTGGGTCTAACGATGCGGTGCTACAGTTACCAGTCAAAGGTAAGCCTGTGTTGCAATAAAATTGATTATTTTAACCCTCAGTATCTCAATTTTTGCGTAACTATACAGAAAGCTGTTGAATATTTTGAAATTAATTTGACTGGGAGCTGGTGCTGCCATAGGCAGCACCATCTCCCAGTCGAATTAATTTCAAAAAATATTCAACAAAATGTTTCGCGCATCATATAGAATATGCCATATTCGATTTGTAAAGGTCAGTGGGTTAAATACATTTTTATTTTGTTCGTGGATGGTAATAGGGATTGTGTCATACTATGTGATCAATTGTTAGGACTCGTTATGCATGCCTGTTACGCAATGGGCGATTCCAGCTTACTCATCAATCATATGATGTTATAATCAACTAATTGATGACGGACTAAGCGTTGTTGTACAACTTGTATGTCTTTACTATTTAATAAACATTCTGTTGAATATTTTGAAACTAATTTAACTGGCAACAGCACCCAGTCAAATTAGTTTCAAAATCTTCAACAGCGTAGCTGTATAATTTTCAGGAAATTGAGATTCAAGGAGTGCAGGGATCGATTGATCCCAACCATAGAGATCTTACTATGTTATCACATATGTAAGCTTTCTATGATCTCAACACTGGCAACGCGTGGGTGGAGCTTAGTTAGAGATGGGCAGGGCACAGCTAAAACTGGAGTCCTCCATTAAAATTTATAATGGTGCTTTGACACGTGACAAATAACAGAGTATAATAATGATTCAAGTTCAAGAGTAATTATTTTGATATATTGTACATTTACAAGTACACAATTTACAGGTGGCGCATAAAAGACAGAGCCTATATGGCGTTGAGCATGCAAACCAGTGTTCCGGGCTTCTGGCTGCAGTCGATTTCTCCAACAATGATAGATCCGATCTGCAATTCAAGTATATGACGTCATAACTAATTACTTCACATGTAGGCTGACGTCATAATCAAACTGCTTAATGAATGGCGTATCAGGCTCCATCATGAACATTGAATAGTCCGTCAAGTGTACGAATTGTAAGTCCTAACACTTCACAATGAAGGCAGACATATGCAGCAACAGCACCAGGGTTGGCTTGATTTAAATCAATTGATTTATATCATGATTTAAATCATGATTTAAATCACTCGATTTTTATCGAAAAAATCGTGATTTAAATCAGTTTTGCAAAAATAGAGGAATTTTCAAGTAATTAATACAATTAACAGTAATTTTGTTAAATTAAAGTAACATAATTATTTTACTGCTTCCATGGCACTTGAACATCAACACAAAATAGAATTATACACTTAATTGCTCATATTTGTCATCAGCAAGACTAGACCCAGTGCACGAGTCCACATCTACAATCTACATACTTGAGGTTCATGTACACAGTACATCACACATGTGTACAAAGTATGATCATTAAGTATGTGTAAGCTGTAAAGAAGAGGAGAATTCCATGTGCGTACATGTCACTACATGACCATTAAAGCAATAGTGTACATGAAAAGTCATGTATGGGCCAGTATGGCTATTACTATTAGTCTAATTCCAAAAGCACACTCTTTTAAAGCAAGACACTGTCTCTTTTTTCAGCTATGACATGCGTCTGGAGTCACTCTGGAGTGTCATTGAGTGTCTCGATTACTATTGGCTAGTGCTTATCAAGTTGGACTTTTGGGCTCCATTTTATTTAACACTAAAACAATAAAGATTGAAATGTTATTAAATTAAGTAGTTTACTACAACTTCAAAAATCAAAATCAGTAATTGCTGAAACTGGCAAGAAACTATATACATTGTAACACGTAAACACATCATTACATTACATTAACCCTTAGCACACTGATGTAGGAGTTTTAATTTTTCAAAATAAACATAACCCCTAGCACTCTGGAGCATGATAATTTAAATTTTCAAATTAAATTTAAAGATAAACTGGTGTACAATTTGCAACAATTTTTGTGGACGATGCTGCTGTCTGTGACAGCACCATCTTCCACAAAATTTGTTGAAAAACGTACACCAGTTTATCTTTAAATTTAATTTGAAATTTAAAAATTTCGACATCAGTGTGCTAAGGGTTAAAGATAAACTGGTGTACATTTTTCAACAAATTTGGTGGATGATAGAGCTGTCGCAGACAGCAACATCGTCCACCAAAATTGTTGAAAAATGTACACCAGTTTATCAATTTTAATTTGAGCATATTTTTAAAGACAGAAGTTAACAAGGTTGATAGACTTAGACAATGATGACTTTTGCATACCTTCATAGATTTTGTGCATCTAATTAGGGCTAATTCGTTAGATTTATGCATTGCATCATTTCTGTCCTATTGCTACTCACTGTATCTGTGATGCAATTGTGAACAAAATTGAAAAATCGTTGCTAATATGACGTAATATATAAATTTTGAACTCTATATATTATTAGTTCAAACAGTGATAATTAAAGAATAGACATCCCATCATTCGTAACATAATAAACATATTGAATATTTTGAAAGCAATTTCACTGAAAACCGTTGCTGACTTAGGCAGCAACGGCTTCCAGTGAAATTGCTTTCAAAATATTCAATATGTTATGAATGATGGGATGCATATTCTTTAATTATTCACAATTAAGTGATTAACCAGAACACTCGATATATTGACTATTGAGATACCGCAATTTTTTTATAATAACGATATCGATATTCTCTCAAGCAATATCGCGCAAACCTAACTGAGTCACAGATAGATGTGTCTGTCATCACTTTTCACTTTCAGTTTTCAATAATGCTGCAATTGTACTTCACTAGTCTAGTCAACAATCATCATTCAACTGAAACCGGAAGTCATTTTCTTTGTCACAGTTTAGGGACCGAAAAAGAAATACTAGTTTAGCCGCTTTTAAAGTTCCAAGTTTGTTTCTCAACTTACTCTGCACGAGCCCATAGCTGGAGAACACGCGCTCGACACCAGCTGACGCCGCCACAGCTGACATCAGACGCTGAGTGAATTCAAATGCTTCCAGCAGATCATCCTCGAAGTCACGTCTGTGCGACTTCCACCAATGAAGAGAGGTTACTCCATTAACAACTTCGTCGTTAAATTTAAGAATGTGAAATGGTGGTGCCATGGCCTCGAATTTGATTACCAAAGTCATCAAACCAGGGATTTCGGATGCTACGGTGAGTGCAGTTTCACGTTCTTGCTGAGTCAAGTTTCGACCACGGTATTTAGGGTGGAGTAGATTGGCCAGCATGTGGTGAGGTGTCACAGCTTGTTGATAACGCTTATCGGCCGCACGCTTTGTTGAATTATTAGTGTCATTATGCAGGGCCGTTTTTACATCTTTCCATAATTCAACTGCTTCTGCTATTGTGCAATTGTCCGATTGAGCTTTATCGAGAGCGCAAGCTACTGGTTTCAAACAAAGTCGGTATTCATCTGCAGAACGTTTGATTACAACATTACGAACTTTATTGGCAATGGCAACATCTATGCGGTCAGTATGTCCATCACAGATTGTCACAAGTGTCGGCCATGCCTCACAATACGAGTTTAAACAATCGTACATTGTGTTCCACCTTGTATCTGCTGGCATCACTAACTTTCTGCACGATGATTGGCGTATTTGGGCACTAGCAAAGTGGTTATTTCGGAAATACTTCACAACTTGTGTGACATGCTCCTTAACATTACCCATTTCTAAGTCCTTTGAAGTCAGATTTAGAAGATGAGGCGTGCATCCATACGCAATCATGTTGAAACCCAGTCGTTCTTTCAAGAACTCTCGCATCTTTGCTACATTAGCAGCATTGTCTGTGACGATACTACATATAATGCACCCAAAATCATTGTGCGTGTTTTCAATTGTCTGCTTCGCAATGTCATAAAGATATTCCGCTGTGTGAGGATGTCCAGAGGTGTCCGTAGTATCCACTAAGTAAATATCACCTAAGCAGGTCGTCACTGTAGCACATACGATAGGCTCGTTATGAATATTGCTCCAACCGTCTAATGCTAGACAGACAAGTTCACCTTCCAAATTTTTTCTCGCCTTCTCCCGCTCTTCTGTGTAGATAACATCCAAATATTTCCCCCCTATGTCCTTTCTGGATGGTGGTTGATAGCCTGGTCGTAAATCTTTTACAAGGTTTATAAAATGTCTATTTTCTACTAAGCGAAATGGGGAGTTCGTAGCATACACCATCCTAGCTACATCACGATCTAATTCACCACGTTTTTCTGCTGAAGTTCTGATGACATAATTCTGTAGACCATAATTCAGCTTGGGTATCTTAGCGGCCAATGTACCAGCAGCTAATTGACCGTGCACTGGGCGCTTCACTGCCGCTGAAGCAGAACTTGAAGTTGACAGAGGTTCAACTTCCATCACCACCACATCGTTTTGATCAACAACAGTTTCAACGCGCTGCTGCTGCTCAGATTGAGATGAAGTCCCCGTTTCTGTTGCGGCTACAGCTAGACCTTGAAGTGCTGGTGTTGGTGGACCTGTGCAATTGGCTGCATGTTTTTTTAACCGCTCTGGGATACCTTGGAGTTCGTGTCGGCAGACCTTGCAGACAGCCCGGACACCGGCCTTATCTGGGGTCTTCACTTTCTCATAATGAATCCATATTGGATCTTGTTTTCGGCCGGAGTTAGACATTTTGCTAATTATGGAATTGAAAATATTTCATAGCCTTTGTCACTTAAGCAGTTTTGACTGTATTTTTCAAGAATGAAAAAATGCTTTTCTATTGCATCATTTAAAAAAAATGATGCAATAAAAAAATGATGCAATAGAAAAATGATGCAATAAAAAAATGATGCAATAAAAAATGATGCAATAATAATACTGTTAAAACTGCTTAAGCGAACAAAGTTTTTTTGTATTAAGAAACCAGCAAGCTTAAAATTCAGTTAAAAATAAGTCATAAAAATACCACTTTATTCAGTTCCAAAATACAGTTTAGCAATGCATCTGGACCTGTATTAAGAGACCACCTGTCTTAAGAGACCACCTTCTGCGACTCCCACAGCCAGTGTCTTAATACAGGTTTCACTGTATAAGTTTTACGTAATTTCCTGGGATGTCGCGAATAAAAATCGATTTAAATCATTGAAATCGATTTAAATAAAAAAAATCGATTGATTTGATTTTTTTGAAAAAAATCGATTTTTTTCCAACCCTGAACAGCACCCAGTCAAATTAGTTTCAAAATATTCAACAGCTTACCTGCATAGTTTTCTGGAACTGGAGATTCATGGACTGCGGGGATCGATCGATCACAACACGGGAATCGCGTGGGTGAAGCTTAGCTAGGGATAGGTGGGGCATAGCTTAAACTGGATTTATCCATTACCCGTGATATTGGGATTCTGGGTATTTAGTGTCCGATTGAGCCCAAAAGACGCAAAAAACAGTAGGCGGAGCTTAGCTAGAAATTGGCGGGGCATAGCTAGATTTGGATCCCAATATTCCTTCTTTTGTGAATGAGACACCAGCACCCCTGCATTAGATGACACTCCCGCACCCTGCATGGGATGACGCTCCCGGTACACCTGCATGAGATGAGGCTCCCGCACCCCTGCACGAGATGAGGCTCCTGCACCCTGCATGAGAGCAAACCTCTAATGTGGACGAGGACAGATATTTGTGACCCAAGATGAGGTTGTAAACGCCAGAAAGATCCAGCTCATTTTCCAAACCGGATTCCGCGTTTCGAACGGTTCCATCTTACGGTACACTTCTTGGGATCAATTGCCCACCTCATGGCATGATTTGTACTGATATAATTCTTTGTGAACAGCAACCCGAAGCAACCGCAAACAACATGCTGGATGCTACTGTATATAACCAGCCATCCAACGCCCTCAGGCGAGTACAGTCCAACTCAGGAATAACTTAACCTGTTTCCATAAACAAAGTAAAATGTACTGTTGAATATTTTGAACATAGTTTGCTTTTGCAATTATGTTCAAATTATTCAACGGAAAACACCTTATTAAGTTATTAACTAACGTCTTTCTGTTTTGTTTGGCAAACAAAACAACTTATATATGAGCTGTAGGCCAATCTGTACACGAGACCATAAAGTCAAGTAGTACCTCTGAGGACGGATGCTTTGCTGCCGAACGTGTTGATGTATTGTATTGTAAATCCATCAAAGCTACGCAGTTCGTACATGTTTGACGGACTTCATGACGTAGTCATTATGATTGTTACGTCAACTAACTAGTGATGTAATTCATTACGATTGATTGACGTGAGATAATTGGGTGACAGACCAAAAGAAGTTGTTGGTTTGATTGGCGTGTATCTTGTCCCTGATGCCAGGTCCCAATTACGCCATATCTAGGCTGGTTTATATTTCAGTCTATTATTGCTAGCTTCCATAGTTTTTACACTGGTACCCATTTATACACCTGGGCGGAGAGAGGCGACGAGGAGTGGAGGAGATTGCCTGTTTCCACCGATTGCTCGTCAGCTATAGCTGATCGCTTGACACTCGACCGGGATTTGAACCCCGCCCGGCTGATTACAAGTCGACCACCGCCAATCGTCTCGTTTGGGTGACAGGCCGAATGCCGTCATTGCTTTTGGACTCACACGATGGTGGTTCTTCAAGGTGGGTGGTCGTAATTCCGAACATCATAGAGAACCATCACATTGCGACACGCCAAGCTATCCACAATGGAAACTTACCTTTGTTAATCCCTTTAGTGACCACTCATTGTGTGACGCCCATTATTGATTGTACCATGGATGGACTTTTGAGAAAATCTTCTGTGAACGAGTTGTATGAGATAACTAACGGTTCAGTACATACGTGAGAAATGAATCGTACATCGGGGCCAGAATTATTATTATTTCAAAATTTTAGTAAGCAAAGGAGCATAAGTACGAGAGTGGAGTGGAGCGTGTGCGTGCGTGAGTTCGCGCGCGTGTGTGCGTGCGTGAGTTCGCGCGCGTGTGTGCTTGAGTGCGCACGTGCGCGCGCGCGTGTGTGTCGGTGCGTGCGTGCATGCCGTCGGACGAGTGAGTGAGCGAAGGGTGAACGCGAGGATGGGCGAGGGGTGGGGTAGGGGAGACGGTGGGAGAAGGAGAATCACTCAGTGCATGCGCATATGTACATGTCTGCACCTTAGTAGGCGTACTGCGGTTAACTATTTTGAAATGCAAACACTAGTTACATTCCATTTTTATGTGGTTGGCTATATGTAGGCCTAATATGCATAACTGTAAGCCCCTCTCCAAGTGTCTGTGCTATGTGTTTGGAATGAGGGAGTCATTGGTGGTGTCTATTTGAGAAGTGACATGCCATTTTTAAATGTGTCATACCCCAATAAATAGAGGGTAATGCGAGCGCACTGACGGGGTTGTGGTAGGGGTGGCGGTGGTCTTTAAAAATATGTGATAACCTATTGTGACATAGCGATCTTTGAAGATGGTGACGTCAGAATACCGTGACATCAACTAGTCCGAGTTCTCTGACTCCACCCTATGCTGATTCTGATATGGCGGATGGAGTCAGAGAACTAGGTTCAACATTTTGGCGACGTTGAGATGTATGTTGACTATTACGTTAAGTTAACCGTATCCAGCCACAACCCGTCGTCCAGAAATATGGTAACTATCCTGATAACGACCTACTGAGTCGGTACTAGACCAATAGTGAGCCGTTAGTCCAGTACCCGCCCAGTATGCCGTGTTTTCAGGCAATATGTGGTCTCTTAATTCATCTAGTCGGTCAATACCAGCATTTGTGGGAATGGTTTCTTATAATTCATGAATCCAGTTTCTTGGTAACTCATATGACGTGATAATCAACTATGCGATGTGTAGGCTGACGTCACAATCAACTACGTAATGAACGACTCGATGTAATCTGTTTTAACCGCTTAATAGTGCGTTATGTTGTACGAATTGTATGTCTTTACTATTCAATAAACATGCTGTTGAATATTTTGAAACAGCTTACCTGTGTAGTTTTCTGGAAGTTGAGGGTGCATGGATCGATTGACCCCTTCACGGGCAAAGCCCGGATGGAGCTTAGATAAATATGGGCAGGGATTAACTAAAACTGGATTCCTCCACTGTGCGGTAATTCATTAAAGCCAAGAAAATGGAAATAAGGTGTGCTCATGTCGGGGCCAATCAACAGGTACAACAGCGTGCAGCAGGCCGAAAATTGTGTAGACCCATGGTTGGCAAATTAGTCATAAATTGATATAACCAATTCGTTTGTGAAATTTGGAAATTTATCAAACAAATGTTATATCAATCGAAACAAATAAAAATATTTTCTAGGTGCAAAATCTAGATATATGCTCACGTTGGAAGCCGGAAATACAATAACTTGGTGCTAGATCATTGCTTTCATTATTCTACCAACACGAATCGTCTCAAAGCCACACATTTGATTCTAATAGGGGTTGGGTGAGCGGGGATGGTGTGGGTGGGGGGGGGCGTGGGGTGGGGGCTGGGGAGGGGGTCCATTTCTAGCTATGCCACGCCCATCTTTAGCTAAACACCATCCACTTTGTACGCGTGTTTTACTCGATTTTAACACATTGAACACCGAATTCGCTGCATTTCATTTTCAAGGTAGGTCCGGGTAAGTTGTTGAATAATTAGAAATTAATTTGACTGGGAGCTGTTGTTTCCCATGGTCAGGTCAAATCAGTTTAAAAATCTTAACATAAAATTTATTAAACTATAAATTCACAAAAGCCACCAAATTCTACGCTTATTAGCTCACCTGGCCTGAAAGGCCAAGTGAGCTTATGCCGTGGCGACCGTCCGTCGCCCGTCCGTAAACTTTTGCTTTAAAACGCTACTCCTCATTAACCGCTTGGGCGATTTCAACCAAATTTGGGTGAAAGTACCCTATGGTCGTAGGCTCCAGAACTTCCATTCGGAATTTTGAGTCCTCAATTTTTTGGGTCAAAATCTTAGATTTTATTGAAAATTTACCTGAAATCGTCAACTTGCTTTTTCCCCTTACCATTTTAACCGATTTCAACCAAATTTGGTTGAAAGGACACAATGGTTATAGACTCCAGAATTCCATTCGGAATTTTGATTCCTCAGTTTTTTGGGTCAAACTCTTAGATTTTATTAAAAATTTACCGGAAATTGTCAAAATGCTTCTCTCCTTACCATTCTAATCGATTTCAACCAAATTTGGCTGAAAGGACACAATGGTCATAGGCTCCAGAACCTCCATTCGGAATTTTGATTCCTCAATTTTGTGTGTCAAAATCTTAAATTTTATTAAAAATTTACCGGAAATTGTCAAATTGCTTCTCCTTACCATTCTGAGCGATTTCAACCAAATTTGGCTGAAAGGACCCAATGGTCATAGGCTCCAGAACTTCTATTCAGAATTTTGATTCATCAATTTTTTTGAGTGAAAATCTTAGATTTTAATGAAAAATGTACCGGAAATTGTCAAACTGCTTCTTCTCCTTACCATTCTGAGTGATTTCAACTAAATTTGGCTCAAAGGACCCTATGGTCGTAGGCTCCAGAAATTCCATTCAGAATTTTGATTCATCAATTTTTTGGTTGAAAATCCGAGATTTTATGAAAAATGTACTGGAAATTGTCAAATTGCTTCTCCTTACCATCTTGATCGGTTTTAACGAAATTATGCTGAAAGTATCCTATGGCCATAGGCTGTAGAACATCCATTCAGAATTTTGATTCATCAATTTTTTGGCGTGAAAATATGAGATTTTATGAAAAATTTACCGGAAATTGTCAAATTGCTACCCCTCTTTAGCTGCTTGACATATTAAAAAAAAAATTCTCCAATGGGTTCTATAGTGGTAAACTCTAGAAAATCTATTCAGAATTTTGATTGATCAATTTTTTGGGTGAAAATCTTAGATTTTATGAAAAATTTACCAGAAATTGTCAAAACACTGCTTCTCCTTAGTTGCTCGACATATTAAAAAAAAATGTGGCTACAGTGTCACTATCAAGGTAGACTAGAATTTCTATTCAGAATTTTGATTGGTAAATCTTTTGGGTGGCCATCTTGGATTTTCCGAAAATTATCCATCATATCTATTTAAATGCAAATGGTTCAAATGCTAATGGTCCAGGTGAGCGCCACAGGCCCTTGGGCCTCTTGTTGTAGAACCATTTCCACTTTCGCGGCGGACCGATGTCATTTGCTTGTGACGTCAGCAAACACATGTGACATATTTCTGATTATGACGGCAGACATTTGAGTGACAAATCAGTTCACTCAATGGAGGAATCCAGTTTTCGATCAGTGATATGCAGTCATAATCAACAATGTCACATGTAGCCTGACGTCATAATCAATTATGTCATGAATGACTCGATTTAGTCCATCTTAAACGCTTAATAATCCGTTAAGTTGTACGAATTGTATGTCTTTACCATTTAATAAACATGCTGTTGAATATTTTGAAACTAATTTAACTGGGCAACAGCACCCAGTCAAATTAGCTTCAAAATATTCATCAGCTTACCTGCATAGTTATCTGGTAATTGAGATTCAGGGAGTGCAGGGGTCGACCGATCCCAACACGGGAACAGCGTGGGTGGAACTTAGAAAGAGATTGCCGGGGCATAGCGAAAACTGGATTCCTACAATAATTAAATTAAATATGGTGTTTATACGGAAGAAACTTGATTTTAGATCTAACAGCAGCACCATAGTCCATAACATCTCCTCTATCCATTGTTACGGTATAACGTTAATTCGCACGGTAAACGCAATCGATTAAATATCAGACCGATATTACTCAGCTGTTCCACTTTGCTTGAATATTCCCTACGCATTCCGAAATTGACTAGTGTTGCGCGAGTGCCGGTCCCTCTCAAATGACGTAACATTACCTGATATTTACGAGCAGATTAAAATAATGTATACCTCCCCCTCCCCCACCCACCACCACCACCACCCCACCCTATATTATATCCCGTTTTACAAACGTCACACGATGGCGGGCAGGAGTGTCATTCAATATATTTTTTAGATTTAACTGAAATTTAACTAACGAAAAGGTATTAATAAATACGTGTGTTTAAAAATTAAATCCTAGTAGCGACTAACGAGTAGATGCATTCTAGCATGATACACAACAAGTCATATACACAGCTGTGAGTAATATTACTTCGCGCGTGCGGCAGGTTGCTTAGGAAAACAGTTACTTCAAATTGAATGGTCGGTATATATATAGTTTAACTTAGTGCTATTATGAAATAATAATTAGCCAGTTATATATATACAAGAGTATTGTTAATAGCGCGGATATAGGGCCTACATACGGTAAGTAAGTCTAACTACTGGATACAGTCAAACCAGGATATTACTGAGACTTCTCCTGATAACCCGGGTTATTGGGCTGGTACTGAGCCAATACCGGGCCGACTTGGCCCGGTATTGGCCCAGTACCAGCCCAGTAACCCGCGTCATCAGAATCAGAAGGGAGAGGTGCTAGATAGTGGTTCTCTAAAGACGGTTCGTTGTAAAACCACCCTGTCTAGAGAACCAGAAAGCTATTTTATAATTGATTTATTTTAAGTAGCCATATGTTTTACAGACCACACCTGTATGGCCCATTAGGTGCCTGTTATAGAAAGGTTGTACTGTATGTATGTGTTATTATGTGTATTTAGGCGTAAGATGTTGACTTTTATTTTAATCCCAATTTATCTACATTGCGCACAGTATGTGTTTCCTTTTAGTGTGCCACCACACCCACAAACACCACCACCAACACCACCGCCACCCCATAGCCACCACCACTTCCACCACGACCATCACCACTCTCCCTCACCACTACAACTTCCCTTCTCTTTCTCCTCCCTCCACCCTCACCATCCGCCGCCGCCTCCACCTCCTCCTCCCCCCCCCCCCCCTCCTCCTCCTCCTCCTCCTTAATATTTTAAAGATATTCGACAGAAAGCGAGTAAAAAGTACATAATTTGCCGTATCTCTATTTCCGAAAAAGTTGGTTATTGCCGTATCTCGTTTATAGTCGGGCCCATATTATGTGTTCAAATGAAGCGAATAATATGGTTTTAAACCCGAAATTATTAAAGTTATCATTGTGCAATAAATAGAGAGAATCTTTTATATGATTGTCAGCTTTAGAAATCAAGCCTCTTAGGTTCATCACAGCAACTCTATCCATTTAAAAGATACATACCAAAAAATTGCTAATTTTGATTGAAGAAATGTTCTGTTGAATATTTTGAAACTAATTTGACTGGGACGCTGTTGCTGCCTATGGCAGCAACAGCTCCCAGCCAAACTAGTTTCAAAATATTCAATAGCTTCCATGTATAATTGTTGTCTTCTGATTCTGAGATACAGGAATAGGAAGGGTTAAATTGTAGAATTAATCGACGCCACGTTTTCCGAATGATCACACGAATGAACATAACGCGATGTGAATATGAATGAAGCGAGATAGACTGTGTGAGGCCTATATATGTTTATCTTGCGATGGGTCGGAGGCTAAATTTGCCCGCGCTTATGTCGATATTTTGGCAACATGGCTAGAAATGCTTTCAGACTAATTATAGTGATATGAATTAGGAATGAATGTAGCTTTGACGAAAATCTATTTATGACTACCGTTACTCTTTCAACCACCGAAGTACCGGTTAAATTATCGTGAACATATATGCAACAATTTTCATATCTGTCTGTCGTGTTAAAAAAAAGAATGACATAGGCATATGCGTTCTCATTGTGGCAGCAATTCGCTTTCATGCTACTGTCATACACTCATTAGAAAATTGGCGACGTTGGTGAGGATATTTACGAACTAAGTTGCCCGCTTCGTCCTTCCGATATCGCCCACTAATGAGTCCGGGTCGGGTAGTTATTTTACCGCTACCATGGACTGTAGCCAAAACGCATAAAGAGATTCGGAGCCGGACACGGAACGTTTTGTTATCGGAAGTGACATGCTGACAATGGTGCATTTCCGGAATGAATTGAATGATTAATTCGTGTACATGTCTAGGGATGTAATTATTTTCTGCATAGACAATATGGTAATAAATGAATAATTGGCGTGATGCAAGTTTTTGGAGAAAGCTCAAAATTTATGACACAACTCTCGCGCTGCATCCAAAATTGGACAATGTTATAATTTTCTAGTGCGTACCTCCCTCCCTCTTCCCTTTGTTTTGAACATATTTTATTGTCAATTAACAACAATTGGATTGAGTCACAAGTCTAACTGACTTAGATTCGACTCTTTCCATAAAAAACTATAAAACGCGATATTTTATAATTTTACATAATAATTTTACAGTTAAATGCAATTGGGTATTTACATATATAGGCCTACATTAACATTATTTATGGTACATATTAAGAATAGTGAGACTAATAATTGAAAATTGAAACTGAAATGTGCGTCAAGTTTATCGATTATATGGTTTTGATAGATTTTAGTCAACATGCTGTTAAATATTTTGAAACTAACCCGACCGGGAGCCATTGCTGCAAAAAGGAGCAACGAGACCCAGTCACACCAGCCTCATCATATTCAACAACACTCATGGATAGTTACCTCGAAATTGTGATTCTGGGAATTCATGATTTCGATTCCAACACGCGGAAATGCGGGCTGTGCTTAGAGTCAGTCAAACCTTTTTGTGTTCTTGATGTAATTCTGGACTTTCTGAAATATGAAACAGTTTTCTTTAAAGCCTAGGTCGGGGTTGCCATATAGTAATATGTCATCTGAAATAACAAAATGTAGTAGATCTCTAGATAGCTGTTGTCGGTGTTCTGTATATTTGGCACACTCGAATAAATAATATTTGTTATCTTCTATGATGCCCATGCAATGAGGGCAATTAGGATTGCCACTAAGATGAAAATAATTAAGATGAGCGTTAAGTTGACTACATTTATTAGCTCACCTGGCCTGAAAGGCTAAGTGAGCTTATGTCGTGGCGACCGTCCGTCGTGTGTCCGTCGTCCGTCCGTCTGTCAACTTTTCCTTTAAACGACTTCTTCTCAAGAACCACTGGGTCGATTTCAATTATATTTAGCAGGAAGCATATCCTTAAGGCATAGGGATTCAAGGGTGTTCAAATGAAGCCGATCGACCAATTTGGCTGGCGGCCATCTTGAATTTTTGGCCGATTTTCGGAAACATCTTTAAAAACCTTCTTCTCCGAAACCGTTATGGAGATCGATGCAAAACTCATGAAATATGATCTAGGGCAAGAGCTGAAGCAAATTTGTTCAAGGGAACTTGATTGGTCAAATGGTTTGGCGGCCATCTTGGGAGACCTAGTTTTAGCGAAAACGAGTTCTTCTCCAGAACCGGTTAACGGATCGGGTCCAAATTTAGCAGATATTATTAGGGATTAAGGGCCAATAAAGTTTGTTCAAGGGAAGTTGAACCAACAAAATCATGGCCGCCGTGGGCCAATCAAAATATAGCGTGTTTGGCGGCCATATTGGATTTTTTTATTTGATGGATCTTGAGGCCGAAATTGGTGTTATATGTGTTTTTTGAGTATTCTGATCTCAAATTTGCCATTTTCGAAACTGTCGGATAAATGGTTTGGCGACCATCTTGGATTATTTTCCCGGCAAAGGTGCCCGTACTAAAGCAATGGGAAATTTAAAATGTCTTCTTCTGGAGAACTGCTAGGCCGATTTCAAGTATATTTGGCAGGAAGCATCCTTTTAGCTTAGGGATCCAAGTTTGTTCAAATGATGCCGATCGGCTAATTTGACTGGCGGCCATCTTGGATTTCGGCCGATTTTAGGAAATGTCTTTAAAAATCTCGTTCTCCGAAACGGCTAGGGGAATCGATTCAACACTTATGAAACCTCATCTAGGCAAAGACGTAAGCCAAGTTTGTTCAAGACGACTTGATTGACCGAATGGTTCGGCGGCCATCTTGGGTGACCTAGTTTTCCCGAAAACGACTTCTCCAGAACCGATGAATGGATCAGGCCGAAATTTGGGAGGTATGATTAGGGACTAAGGGCCATTAACGTTTGTTCAAGTTGCTCCGTCAAAAAACATGGCTGCCGTGGGCCAATCAAAATGTAGCGTGTTTGGCGGACATATTGGATTTTTTAATTTGATGGATTTTGAGGCCAAAATTAGTTCTATATATGTTTTTGGGTATTCTGAGCTCAATTTTGCAATTTTCGAATCTGTCGGATAAACGGTTTGGCGGCCATCTTGGATACATTTCTCGTCAAAAGCTCCCATGCTAAAGCAATGGGAAATTTAAAATGTCTTCTTCTCCGGAACTACCAGGCCAATTTCATTTATATTTGGCAGGAAGCATCCTTAGCGCATAAGGATCCAAGTTTGTTCAAATGACCCCGATCGACCAATTTTCCCTGCGGCTATTTTGGATTTCGGACGATTTCAGAAAATGTCTTTAAAAATCTTCTCCGAAACCACTTGGGGAATCTTCATCTAGGCCAAGAGGTAAGCCACGGTTGTTCAAGAGGACTTGATTGACCAAATGGTTCAGCGACCATCTTGGATGACCTAGTTTTCACGAAAATGACTCCTCCAGAACCGCTGAAGGGATCAGGTCAAAATTTGGGCCATTGCAATTTGTTCAAGGGAAGTTGATCCATAAAAAAAATATGGGCGCCGTGGGACAATCCAAATGTAGTGTGTTTGGCGGCCATATTGCACATGCAAAAATGTCCACAAACTCATTTAAAAGACTGCTAAACCACCCACCAACAATTTTGGCAAAAATTGATGGTGCTCCAGGTGAACGACACAGGCCCCTTGGGCCTCTTGTTTCGTAATTTAGTGTGTATAATATTGGGAAGTCGGTCCCCAGTGCTATAATATGCAGGCACGACGCTAACGTGGTTGTGATCAATTTTTGATTTGAATATGGAGACAGATGCAGAATTTTTAACGGAATCATCTAGTTTGTTCCAAAGGTTGATTGTACTGGGAAAGAACGATTTTTATAGTGCTCAAGACGAATGTTTTCTTCTACTAGATTATTCCTATTTCGTAGATTATAATTTATAACTTCGTCTAACCGTCTTGGCATTAGTTCAGAAATATAATCTGGACAGTTTCCTTTTAGCATTTTATACATTAATGTTAGTTTTTTGTTTTTTCTTCTGCTACTTAGCTTGACTAATCCAAGTTCATTGTATAATCTTTCTAGAGGTGTGTATTTCGGAAGTCCAGATATTATTCTTATCGCCTCTTTTTGGTTATATTCAATGTTTTCTGATGCTTGTTGTGTGCATGCGTCCCACACTTCGGATCCATATTCCATTACAGGACGAAGGTAACTAAGATAGATTTTAAGTAATGATTTCCATGATACTTTGTGTTTTATTTTTCTTATTGAACCTAAAATTATGTTTGCTTTTTTAATCATATTATCTATATGGGTTGTCCATTTAAGATTGGATGACAATGTGAGGCCTAAATAGTTGTGAGCCTGTCTCGGTTTATTCGTATATTGTCTAGAATAAGGTTTGCCATGCTATGAGTTGGCTGATTCGCCACTAACATATTGACTGTTTTGTTCGGATTGAATTTGACCAGCCATTGCTTTGACCAGCGGTTCAGAGCCACCAGGTCCCTCTTCCCTCTTCCCCATTCCCACTCACCACTCACACTCTCTCCTTCACTCTCACGGCCTCCATCTCTCCACCCCTCTCGATGTTGCCTGTCTTGCTGACTGGGTGCATACCTGCTTTCCTGCCTGCCTGCCTGCGTGCCCCTGCTGCATTCCTGCCTGGCTGCCTGCCTGGCTGCCTGCCTGGCTGGCTGCCTGCCTGCCTGCCTGCCTGCCTGCCTGCCTGCCTGCCTGCCCGCCCGCCCGCCCGCCCGCCCGCCCGCCCGCCTGCGTGCCTGCCCGCCCGCCCGCCCGCCCGCTCTCTCGCTCGCTGGCTCGCTTGCCTGCCTGCCTGCCTGCCTGCCTGCCTGCTACCTGCCTGCAGTAAATTCAATCATCTACTATTAACACTCGTATGCGTATTTGCCCATCCACCCACGCTGACCGGTCTGCTTCCGCGCTACAACGCATCATCTGTTGTTATTGCAATTTCACGTTGTCCACCAAACAGTAGACATTGTCGGACTGCACGCATTCGCTAGAAGTAAGAAAATATTTCATTTGACGACCTTGAAGTGATGACCCTCGATAAATGTCATTCATGATCGACAATGGAGGGATCTAATCTGTCACTCAAGTATCTGACGTCATAATCAATTACATCACATTTTAGCTTATGACACAATTGAAAGGACGCATGGCTAACTTCATCACGAAAATCGAAAAGTTCGCACGACTTTCCGACTTGTATGTCTTTGATAAAATTACAGTTTATTAAACATGCTGTTGAATATTTTGAAATTAATTTGACTGCGAGTTGTTGCTGCCATATGCAGCAACATTCCAAGTCAAATTAGTTTCAAAATATTTAACAGCTTACCTGTATTGCTACGTTGAAACTTAGATTCATGGACGTTGAGCTTCAAAGTATCAAATAGATTCCAACACGGGTAATGAGTGCGATGAGCTTAGATAGAAATGGGCGGGGCATAGCTAGAAATGCCCCCCCCCCCCCCCGTTATTGTGGAATTCCAATCTCAGAACACATATCAACTTCGGATAAATCGTGAGCTAATACGTGTATCATACTATAGTTAAACAAATGTTGGTTATTCTTTTTAAAGATGGATAACAACAACTTTCACTCCAACAGTTTTCAAATATTCAACAGACTTAGTATTTACCATCATGTAATTTCTAGCGGGAAACCTGACGATGGCTGTCAATGACGCCGTATTTTGCGGTTCCAGACCGACCCTTGTCAATTTATCAAATATCTCGCTGATGATGTCGCTTCGTCTGTAGAATTACTCTATCAAAGTAACACTCGGCCCAGCGTTGATTACATTTACTTCTGACCCCACCCACCCCTCTATAGAATATGCCATTTGTGAGTTAATAACGACGAATCTCTCACTACAGAACGGAAACTGGCAGAATCAAAGATGCAGATTATGTCTTGTAATGGATTGATAAAAGTCACTGCAACACGGAAACTGATTACATTAAGACCGGGTGTAGTTTGATGTTGCGCACGTTGTTTGGGTAATTTTAGGCAATTGCAAGAGAGTTTACACGGCAGTATTGCGTAAGATATTAACGCTTTAAGTCTTACAGACCAAAAATGGCCGCTTCCTTTTTATATAAAGAATATTGCGATGAATATTTTGAAGCTAAGTTAACTTGGATTATTGATGCTTATGGCAGCAACGGGACCCAGTCAGTCAAATTACTTTTTAAAATCTCTCTCTCTCTCTCTCTCTCTCTCTCTCTCTCTCTCTCTCTCTCCATATATTTTCTCTTGGTATGTGAGACTCGGAAATAGTGGTGAGTATCACCCATCTTTATGGTTACCATGGGGATAGACTAGAGTTTTGTACAGCCGGATTAATAGAGGAGTGGATAAACTTACTGACTGACAGACAGATGACCATTTTATATAAGATCACATTAAGAAATATCCTAGACAGATTGAGATTATTGATAAATATTTATATTCAGTTACTTCACTATTTATCATATTATATGTGACGTGTGACTATAATGGCGTCTGGAATTTGCCAGAAATTGCTTAATGCGTCTTTTCTAACAACACAATTTAACCTGTTTATAGTGAAGACTTCATTTAGGGGCCACGAGATTCCAGTTCTTTAAGACGAGTGGGCGTCAGTCTTAACCCTTTAATGACTCTATTGGGTAAAGAAGATATTCGCTTATTGAATATCCATTTGCAGGTCAAGTGAAGAATATTTTTGAAAATTTACCACTAAAATGTCTGGCTCGATATTCGAGCCAGATATTTTAGTTGTAAATTTTCAAAAATAGTCGTCTCTTTACCTGCAAATGGCCATTCCTCAAGACCACTACAGATGCCGTTTTTGGCCGGTTTAATCGTATCAGGGTTAATCACCATTTAAAATATTCTGTAAAGGGGTTTATCATAGAAACAAGACTTCTAGCCCGTTCCATATTGTTAGGTAATTATTTTTGTTAAAACATTACAAACTGTGGCTAATATGAGAAAGAGAAAGTGCTTGTGAGTACAGTATAACTTGCCTATACAGGACAGCATGGGAACCACCTAAAACTGCCTTTATAAACAGGTGACTCTTAGAGGGTTTGAATGTAGTTATCTGGCCTGTGTGTGCTGAGTGAATGGACACCTGTGAGGCAGGATCCCACTGCAGTGCCAGGAGTGAGCGAGCCAGCCGGCCAACCAGCTGACCAGTCAGCCATGCATACAATTCACTGCTGATGCTCTTTGGGGACAAATTGTTAGGAATGGTCATAATACAGAGGTCACCACTCTGAGTTTCAGAGCTCTACACAGAGTTTGAGCTCACAGAGTTTGAGTTTAGAGAGTTCGAGTGCGCACTCAAAACTAATTAAACTCAACAACTGGAGTTTGAGCTCAAAACTAATTAAACTCGAGCTCGAGCCTGAGTTCGAGCTCCACACTCAAAACTCATAAAACTCTGTGGGCGCCCTCAACCCACACAAACCCAGGCATATATAAGGCCTAAGGAATGAGAGAGACAGAGAAACAACGAGAAATAAAACCGAACACTGGTGGCAGTGGTGGGATAAGGACTTACACACGTGTCTAGTATAGAAATATTAGTTAAAATAAAGATTTTGAAGTAAGAATATAATAAATAGATTGGCAATATATAGTAGAGAATCCAGTTCTTGTTATGAAGTACTTTTTCTATACGTTATTAAATAACTAGTAAATATAGAGGACGGTAAAGGTCAGAAATGTGACAGATCAACAGAGTGTAGTGAAACTGAGAAAACAGTGGAAATTAGACAAGAAATGGCAGATCTTAGACAGCAAACAGAAACAGTCATAAAAAACCCACTGATGCGAATGAACGAGCCACGCAAGCTGAAAGAGCAAAAGTGGTGCTTCAACTGGATATATAGTAAATCAACCATAGATAAACAATTGAATAATTTGCTGGAGGACAGTGAGTGATTCATAGGTTCAGAGGATGGTACGTACAACACCATTTATATAGACGTGACTATGCCATCAATCTGGATCATCATGAATTTTTCATAGATACTGGTGCTTTTGACATTGTGAAATCGTGGCACGCTTTATCAGTGAAATGGTGTGAAATGACAGCAATGTTGAATGTTGTGCCGCATTTGAAAGTATAACTAAAGGAAGTTATGGACTAAACCGATGTAGATATTGAGTTATATTTACAAGCCGTGAACTACTTGTGTGTGCAACATTTATCTACGAGGAAAAGATTTCGCATAAGTGAGTAATGTCTCTTCATGAACCAGAGGATCAAATGGCTAAATGGATTAAATTGTACTTTTGTCAGTATGGCTTTGAAATTGTTCATCGCTCAGTGCTGAAACATAGCAATGGTTATGGATAGTTTTCAATTACTTGAGAATATAGTGACTGAAAATGTTATGATGGAGAAAGCATTTTAACTGAACTTAATTCCATGATAATGATGTATGTGATCATACGTCTGTCACAAAGAAACGTGAAGATGGATTCTTCATATTTCGTGCTGGATCATACTGTACCAATGTTAACAAAACGTGATTATGTTGACAAATCGCGAGTCTATTCATCTCGTCACATTAAGCGTAGATCCTGCAAGTGTGATCTATGTGCTGTGTTTTTATCATTGTGTTTACCTCTGCCCATGAGTATGTGTGTGTACATCTGGACAAGGTGTTGTTCATGGCAATGGGCAAAGAGCTTTCAGTATGAGCACGATATTGCTGTTACTGGGATGATTACATGTATCAGAGCTGTTTACAAACCCCGGAATTCACAATTAGGTGGAGGATTATTTGGGATACCTGGTGATCAAGAGGAGGACACTCGAGAGCTGCTAACGAAAATGCAGCCTGATCTGGGTTTTAACAATGCATCAGGAGGAGATAATCTTCAGTTATTTAATTTTGGTCGGGAGCGGTGTCTAAGTGAAAGTTCTGTATCGCGGATTGGTGACTGCACCTACGATGAGAATGCTGCTAACCAGTGTCTTGATCCGGATTTGCAGAATATTAAAATTGTGTTCACTGAATCACCTGATAGACCCACCAGGGATATATGCTGATGTCAGAGAGTCTTGTTTGGCTGACTCTATTGCTGTGTTGGGAATTGTTGTTGTTGAGCATTGGGGGTGCTGTTTAAAGGATGTTTTTGTTCCAATGACGTTCAATCTCATCGTCAACTTGTTATCCCCCAGTGTCATAGAGCAACGGTAGTGGAACAGGTGTGTGGCATTCTATGGGATCATCCTGGATTCAAGAAAACTGTTAGTAAAGTGAAGCGAGTTTCCTACTGGTACAGAATGATGGAATTTATAGGTGACTATATGCAGAAATGTGACGAACGTGGTGCCATAAAGCATGAAGAAATATTGTGTCACACTACACTGACAGATTATCGTGTTGGTGTTGGATATGGTCACTATAGATAACCTGCACAGTTTTCCTGCCACAGCTGTAGGAAATCACTGTGTTATGTGTTTCTGAATAGTTCAGTAGTCTAATGAAAATACAGGATTTTGTTAGGTAACAAGTAAAGAAAACACTATTACTTGTAACCAATTTTAAAGCTGGCTATCATGTGTATTAGTGTGAAAATACAAATAAATCTGAAGGACAAAATTGGTAGGGACCCTGTATCATAATTAAACTTGGAAATTAAATCGCAAGCTAGGGCCAAGACTAAAGTATTACATCATTCCAGACTTAATCCATATTTGAGTGACTCTGTTCAAGAATTGATTGTCAAAATTCAGAGGGTCATGCTCGATGAATCAGTTTCTGGACAAATTTCTAATGGAAATCTTAAAAACTGTCATAGCCGTGTTACTGCTAAAGACAAATCTAAGTTAACTGAGACAAATTACAGAACCGAAGCGAGTGTTATGAAAAGAAAAATATTCTCTTTCAATGTTTTTAACTGCTATCTGTTCCAGCATTAAATGTATAGGGGCCCTATGAGGACAAATGCATGTGTTCATTTTTATGCCCAACAGGTGCATGGCTGGTGGTGGTCACTGTGCATGCAGGTAATTATCTACCCATTCATGCAGGGTGAATATCTCCAGCTCTACCAGCATCTGACTCATGAATCTATGATTAAGATCATATTCATTTGTGCCTAGTTTGTGTGACAATCAGTTTACTGTTATCTGCGAGATTTACTGCAAGTGTAGTAAATTGTTTTGAGCTTCTCCTCAAGTTCTAGCAGCAGGAGGTCAGTACTTGTGGTCAGACACAAATACCAGCTGCAGGTATATGCAAGTACCAGCAAAGGACATGCTTTGACAATTTCAACTCAATAATCATTGTAGTGCTGACTATTGTAATCTTCTTGTTCATTTTTGAGGAAGTATCGGTGTAAAATGTTATAAACTTCTGCCTATGACAGTACCAGCATTTTGGTGACAATTTTATGGCCAGTGACAAATGTTAAACCCGATAATCGATTAATTTTGAAAACTGTGACAATCAAAATGACCACTGTTAGTAAACAGGAAGACTTAAAAGATCAAGTTTTGTGAAAGAGACAAAATCACTTCAAAGGAAACGCCAAGAAATGTTGCCAGCACAAATAGAAGACCCAATCCACACCCTTGATCCTCCACCCTGGGAAAACAGACTAGAGAGCATAGCTATTCGCACCACAGTACCTCCTCTCACAACCAAAGATGAACACAGTGATGTGAGCAAGAAGGCCCTGACCCTAGCCATGCTGGAAGAAATGTACCCTCAGGAGACACGGATAAGGATCTACACAGATGGATCAGCCAAAGATGCAATTAGGAGCGGAGGTGCCAGACTGCACATACAGTATCCAAACGGACAACATGAGTCAGCTGCAATACCGACAGGCAAACACTGCACAAACTACAGAGCTGAAGTCGAAGCACTGGTCCATGCAGCTAATACCATCAGCAGAACAGCAGACCCTATTGCACAGATTGTCTTTTTATCTGATGCCCGCTCCATCCTTGAGGCTATCACCAAAGGTAAGCTGCCACAACTTGAAGAAGCACTACAAACCATCAAATGCTTTCGGATAGCATTGCAGTGGATCCCCTCACACTGTGGACTCCAAGGAAATGAGGAAGCAGACAAGATGGCAAATGTGGGTGCAGAAGAGAATCAGACAGAAAACATGGTTACGCATACAGAGATGAAGACTATCATCAAGTCACTATATAGAACACCTCAATCAGAAGATGCCTACCATCATCTCTCGAGGCCAGAGCAAGTGACCATTTTTCGTCTCAGAACTGGACATAACAGACTAAACCAACACATGTACAGGCGGTTCCACCTTACGACATCGCCAGATTGTCCTTGTGGAGAAGCAGAACAGACCACAGAGCACATACTTCAATGTTGCAGTACGTATCAGCTGCTGAGAGAAGAGATCTGGCCTTTGTCAACCTCTTTTCTTGAAAAGCTGTATGGGCCTGTGGAAGAACTGCAGAAAACCACAGATTTCATCTTGACAACGGCTCTCCAAGTGTGATACCAGCGATCGAAAAGAAGAAGAAGAAGAAGAAAACGTGAACTGTGGTTTCAGACCACGAGGACGTGATCTACAAGTGGAGGATAGTGTTAGGTAATTATTTTTGTTAAAACATTACAAACTGTGGCTAATATGAGAAAGAGAAAGTGCTTGTGAGTACAGTATAACTTGTCTATAAAGGACAGCATGGGAACCACCTAAAACTGCCTTTATAAACAGGTGACTTTTAGAGGGGTTGAATGTAGTTAGCTGGCCTGTGTGTGCTGAGTGAATGGACACCAGTGAGGCAGGATCCCACTGCAGTGCCAGGAGTGAGCGAGCCAGCCGGCCAACCAGCTGACCAGTCAGCCATGCATACAATTCACTGCTGATGCTCTTTGGGGACAAATTGTTATGAATGGTCATATTACAGAGGTCACCACTCTGAGTTTCAGAGCTCTACACAGAGTTTGAGCTCACAGAGTTTGAGTTTAGAGAGTTCGAGTGCGCACTCAAAACTAATTAAACTCAACAACTGGAGTTTGAGCTCAAAACTAATTAAACTCGAGCTCGAGCTCGAGCTCGAGTTCGAGCTCCACACTCAAAACTCATAAAACTCTGTGGGCGCCCTCAACCCACACAAACCCAGGCATGTATAAGGCCCAAGGAATGAGAGAGACGGGGGAGTTGAGATGGTTTTATTTTGAAGGGAGTTGAGATGGTTTTATTTTTAAGGGAGTTGAGATGGTTTTATTTTGAAGAGAGTTGGAATGACTTTATTTTGAATGGAGATGTGAGATGTCAACTGTCTGACTTGCATTGTATTCATGTATTTGGCTGTATAAATACCAAATTTAGTTTCGTAAAAGAAATAGAATTAGGAATTCTGTGTTTTTGTTCTCCATTGGTTAATCTTAAGAGAGACAGAGAAACAACGAGAAAGAGAAAACTATACAATATTTTTCGATATGAGCACACGTGCCGTATTCAACGGAGTATTTTCATTGGCTGTTGGGTGGGCAACCAATTTAAATCGACCAATAATATAAAACATCGATTGATGGGAGCGTGACGCGTAGGGATTACTACGTGGTACTGTTTTACTACGATTGTATTCAACGGAGTATTTTCATTGGCTGTTGGGTGCGCAACCAATTTAAATCGACCAATAATATAAAACATCGATTGATGCGAGCGTGACGCGTAGGGATTACTACGTGGTACTGTTTTACTACGATTTGTTTACTATGATTTGTCATTCGTGAAACGTCATCGCAAAATGTCATCGGTTGACAGCTTATCAGTCGGAAAGTAACGATTGATGGCCGTGGCTCTACGATAGTCTTAGATGAAAAGTGTAGTTTACGGCTGACATCGCCAGATTTTGTGTTTGTCACTATATTTTGCTGCGCATTCAGTATCTGTTATCAAGTAGGGGTGCATCACAGCGGCGGTATCGATTTCACGAAAATCAACAATAAGAAATCAGATAAAAGTCACATCAGCAACTATTGGCAAATATTTCAAAATTACAGTTTATATGATAAATAAATTCTCAAACTCGGTCACTTTTCATATCACTATTATGAACCCCGTTGAAAATTATCAATTTTGCACTCGCTAAAGCTCGTGCAAATTGATAATTTTCAACTCGGTCCATATTAGTGATATGAAAAGTGACCGAGTTCCAGATTCTCTATTTCTCACCCTTGATAGAAAACACGATATAGGCGGCGGGTCCGATCTACCATTTAAGTATTTGACGTCATAATCGAGTACGTCATATGTTAGCTGACTTCACAATTCACCTTTCCGGAGTATCCATCCATCGTCTGACCTCGTATGACGTCATAATCAGCTCAGCGCGTGTATGGTGACGTCACAATCATTACTTAAAAAATGGTTCCATATATACCGCCATCAAATCTCAAATAGTCCGACACGTTGTTTGAATGTTATGTGTTTGTAATTCTGTGCTATTTAAGAAACATGCTTTTGAATATTTTGAAACTAATTTGCCTGGGTGCTGTTGTTGCCTTAGCCAGCACCCATTCAAATTAGTTTCAAAATATTCAACAGCTTACCCGTGTGTTTTTTTTGGAAAGTGATAGTTAGGGTGTTCAGAGATCGATCTATCCCAACACGAGCGAGGTGTCGGTGGAGCTTAGCTAGAGATGGGCGGCGCATGTCTAAAAATTGAAAGGTCCGTTAACATGACATAGCTTTATCACAATAATCGGCCTGTCACTAAAATGTAAGAATTCTATATCATTGATGAATTTACAATTTCTTAAGCAATCTGTTGAATGCTTTGAAACCAGTTTGACTGGGAGCTGTTGTTGCTATCGGCAGCAACAGCCCCAATCAATTAGTTTCAAAATACTTAACAACTTACCTGTATAGTAACCTTGTAATTTAGATTATATTAATCCAGGTTTCAAAGTTTCAAATTGATTGCAACATTCTTAAAAAGCTAGAAATGGGCGGGCGTTGCTAGGAATGGATCTGTTTATTAAGCATCCATACTACTACTACTACTACTACTACTACTACTACTACTACTACTACTACTACTACTACTACTACTACTACTACTACTACTACTACTACTACTACTAGCAGTAGTAGTACTGTTATTGCTGAAACAAAAAACCCAATAAAACAACTGCTATAAACTTGTACACTTGTACACAACTAGTATATATCTATACACCTGTGCAAAAGTTAAGCACCAGCAAAAACAATAGAACGTAGAAACATGATGGTACAACTAGGCTGCCATACTTTTTGTCCCCGCGTTAGCTGACATAATTCCAAGTACGAAATGCACATGCATGCATGACTTCACGCCGCTTGATGTCCGCGCGTGGCGGGAAACAGCACACGTGTTCAGTTATGTAAAAGTCCAGTTTGAGGTGTAGAACATTACATACAGATTTAGGCGACAAGATTAGGAATTTTGTGTTCATGACCGTGGTTTATTTGTACAGAGAGAATTAGCTCTCGATTGTGAACCGCTATGGCAAGACGAAGGTTAAGTGATCGTGTGAAATGGCAAATCATAGGCATGCATACCACTGGTATGTCCTGCAGAGAGATTGGCAGACAGCTGAACATTAACCATACTGTAATCAGTCGTTTGATTGCAAAACATGGGCAAACTAACGAGGTGAAGGACAGGCCTAGATCTGGAAGACCGAAGAAGACTACTGCCGTGATGATCGAGCCCTAGTACGCCTTGTTAGGAGATCTCCATTCACCAACAGCAGAGTGCTCAGCCAGCAATGGGAAACGCGCAATAGAGTGTCAATGTCTACCGTCAAAAGGAGACTGTATGCTGCTGGCATGAAAGCTAGGAGACCTGTCAGACGTCCTCTCCTCACTGCACACCACAAAGAGGAGCGTCTGAGGTGGTGCAACGAAAGAAGACACTGGAACATGAGATCCTGGAGACGGGTACACTGGTCCGATGAAAGTCGGTTCCTGCTTCATGCCACAGATGGTCGAACTCGTGTATGGAGGTCCAGACGCATGGCGTACGACCAACGTAACATCATGGAAGAAGTTCCATTTGGTGGAGGTTCCGTTATGATATGGGGGTGCATCTCATTTGATTGTAAGCTGGATCTGTTGACTGTACCTGGAACACTAAATGGACAAAGATATCAAGATTCCATACTGGATAGAGTTGTGGTCCCTGATTTCGTAAATCATGCACCTGGAACCCACCCTATATTCATGGATGACAACGCCAGACCACATCGTGCTAGAGCTGTGCATGAATACCTCCGCCAGAATGCCATCGAAACCCTACCATGGCCAGCAAGGAGCCCTGACATGAACCCTATTGAGCATATCTGGGACATTCTGGGAAACATGGTGAGAAGGGGGGATCCTCCTGTGCAGAACCTACAGGAATTAACAGACGCACTCCATCTTGAATGGCAACGAATACCACAATGGCGTATCAGTCGGTTGGTGACCAGCATGAGACGTCGTGTCCAGGCCGTCATCCAGGCACAAGGTGGATATACCCGGTATTAATAATGACAGTCTCAAACTCGTGCACAGATGTTAAACTTCGTTTTCAGACACCATTAATGACAATCTAGCCACGTGTGTCAACTGTAGGGCAATAGTTGTCAGTTGTGTCAACGTAACCATATTCAGGCCTCGTTTTCAAGTTCAAACAAAAACATACAGTGTTTCCCCACCATCATAATCAGCATTCCTCTAGTTGCAGTATTACCTCTTGCACTAAGATGGATGGGTACATAAATGTTTATGCTATTGCTTTCTTCATAGCACATGAATATACCCTCGCATGTGCGTAAAAATAGGGTGGTGCTTAACTTTTGCACAGGTGTATATATAAATGTAAATATGTTCCCCACATACTTTGTATACAGTCTGGGAGTAATAAATTGAATTGAATTGAATTGAAACATACTATAGTGCCAAATGGTCTCACTGTTTGTATATTCCAGGATTTCGACTGAGTGTGGCGTTATGTCCTCAGTCAGAAACCGCCTTGCATGGTTTAAATTCTATCGTTGCACAACAGCTCCCAGTCAAATTAGATTCAAAGTATTCAGCAGAATGTTTATTGAAATGCATATCCATCAACTACATGCAATTCCTACACATTATTGATAAGACGCCATTTTGGTTGCGACGTCAGCTAACATGTGACGTAATTGATTGCGACGTCAGATACTTAAGTGACAGATCGGATAACTGCATTCAGTCCTTGGCCCCAGATATGGTTCCGACATGTTTTTTCATGATGTCCGGCTATCGCCCTGCTTTTGCTTGTCATCTCAAGTTGTGGCTTGAATCCCATGCTTATTGAATATTCATTTGCAGGTCAATAAAAGGTTATTTTTGAAAATTTACCACTCAAATGACTGGCTCGGTTATCGAGCCAGTCATTCCAGTGGTAAACATGTCAAAAATAGACTTCTTTTTGCCAACATGAGCGGTTGGTTTTGGAAGGCTTCGGCATGACAGAGGTAAAATCTGTTGGTAGTTGAATGTCACAGAAAGTAAGTTTCATCTTCATCTGTCTTCAAGAGTGGATCTCCGATTTTGACACATTGATTCTTAATGGACGGTATGAAACGTGAGACATCGATGTCAGAATGTACCTTTCCAGGACGTCATATGACGTCATAATCAACTAAGTGATGTGTAGGATGACGTCATGATTAATTATGGCAGGAATGACTCGATTTAGTCCGTCTTTAACGCTTAATAGTCCGACGTGTTGTACGAATTGTATGTCTTTATCATTTAATAAACATAGGCAGCAACAGCACCCAGTCAAATTAGTTTCAAAATATTTAACAACTTATCTAGAGATGGGCGGGGGGGGGGGGAATAGCTAAAACTGGAAAATGCCATTATTTGCAACTGGCGCATCTGCCTCTTATCCATATATTACACAGTGAGGGTAGCTTTGCCTTGACAAGCAGACTATTAAACGTTTATCTGTTCGAGCTCAGCACGTGAACACACAGAAATGCATAGAAACATACATTCAAGACAGTTACCATGAACACGTGTTCGACTTTCCGACAAGAATTCGACTGAATGGTGTTGCTGCAACAGCATTCATTCACATTCTTTGAAAATAGAATATACTATTATCTTAAGTCTATCTGGGTGGCGGATCTGGGTGGCATTGGATTACGGTCGTGGTGCGTTTTATTACTTTCATTTGCAAATTTGAGTCCCAGTATCTTCGTTAGCAAAACCCCGTTTAAACAATGCAATAGTAAAGGTACAATTTCTCAAGGAAATGCATTCACTGAAAAAATAGCATAGCACCAAATGCCCCTCTGCCGATTTAAATAGGCTTATTAATTCCATAAAGTCTACTTCCATGCTTCTCTTCTACACTAAAATACCCAAATAAGGACCCAAATAAGGACGGATGTAAATATCAAACTATAGTGGCAGTCCATAAGAAGGTGGTTGTCACATATGCCACTATGACAGATTATATAAAGGTTGTTAAATGACATTGTCTGGGCACTTTGATTTCAGCAGAACTGCGTACAATTTATCCAACTCCCCTATATTCGTTTAGTGGACCAAGCATCTATATGTATCGTTGGCAGTTGAGATTCATTTGCTCGAACACAAATAATTAAATAAATAAATAAATAAATATCATTGATAGCTGACTGACGTCGCGATGCGCGGTCTAAAACCAAGACTCCTCGTAAAAGTGTCCAATACCCAGCTGACGATGTCGCTTCGTCTGTAGAATTACTCTATGAAGTAAGACTCGCCAGAGCATTGGTTTCATTTTTGTTTGACAGCCCCCCCCCCCCCCCCCCCCCCCCCCCCACCACCACGTATAGATTTACCATTTGTGAACGAATGACGACAAAACTCCCACTGCAGAACGGAAACTGCAGGATCAAAGATGCAGACTTTGTCTTGTAATGGAGTGAGCTATGCCACGCCCCCGCACCGCTCTAACGAAACCGCGCGAAAACTGCCTACATTAGGACCAGATGTAGTTTGATGCAGTGCGCGTTGTTTGGGTAATTTTAGGAACTTAAAGGAACAGCGGCGTCCCGTAAACTCTGTTAACCTTTTAAGCGTTGGGTACGAGAAATGGACAATTTACCTTTCCAGTTTTAGCCATGCCCCGCCCATCTCTAGCTAAGCTCCACCCACACCTCGCTCGTGTTGGGATCGATCGATCCCTTAGCTTCTTGACTATCAATTTCCAGAAAACTGTAATCTACATGCCACGTAGTTGATTAAACCGTCATATGATGGATGGATAAACTGAAAGTGTCCATTCTTAATACTCTTTTGGATATTTTGAAAGGAATCTGAATATTGATGCCTCTCTCTCTCGGTCATAAGTAACAACTAACCTTATGGTTACCAAAGACATACATGATCTAGTTCTCGACACGCACGCACGTACGCACGCACGCACGCACGCACGCACGCACGCACGCACGCACGCACGCACGCACGCACGCACGCACGCACGCACGCACGCACGCACGCACGCACGCACGCACGCACGCCACGCACGCACGCACGCATGTGTGTATGGATGGAATTATTGACTGACATACAGGCGAGCATTATACACTAGGATCGCATTAAGAAATTATATAGCCAGTTTGAGTTTATTTATAAATATTTGTATTCAGTTACTCCAACATTTATCATACTATATGTGGCGTGTGCCTATAATAGTGTCTGGATTTGCCAGGAATTGCTTAATATATCTTCTCTGACAATACCTTTTAATCTGTCTATAGCGGGCACCTCCTTTTGGCCGCATGCTGGTTCTTTAAGACGAGTGGGCGTAAGTTTGTCACCATGTCAAATTTTTAATTTAGATTTTAATGCATCCTACACAAAGTATAAAATAAATTAAAAGTAATGTTTTATATTAATTATATATTTTAATATTCATACACGGTGTACATGGTATTCTCTGGACCAAACAGCCACACACATGCTTTCCTGTATGCTACGGATATCTATAGCAATTTAACGATTTAACTCTCAAATTTTCTCATAGAAAATGCCCATTTGCAGACGAAGAAGACTATTTTTGAAACCTTACCACTTGAATGACTGGCTCTGTTATCGAGACAGTCATTCCAGTGGTAAATTTTCAAAAATAGTCTTCTCTTTGTCTGTAAATGGGCATTTCTGAAGCTCACTGCAGAAGACATTTTTGGCTGATATATGAGTGTTAATGGGCTAAAAAGAACGTCTTTATGTCAATTATCTGTCAGTCTTCATGTCAATTTCCTGTCAGTCTTTATGTCAATTTCCTGTCAGTCTTTATGTTAATTTCCTGTCAGTCTTTATGTCAATTTCCTGCCAGTCTTTATGTTAATTTCCTGTCAGTCCTTATGTCAATTTCCTGTCAGTCTTTATGTTAATTTCCTGTCAGTCTCTCCTAGACGTCCATGTGGAATAAAACAAGACATTATCTTTTCCACGCCCTAAACAAAGAATCCCATTTAAAGGTACATAGTCACACCAGAATGCTTGCAAATAAAATTGTTAAAATTGTATACTTTTATAGGCTTAAATTATGTGTCTATATGTAATGAAACGAAATAAATCTTAACATACGATGATTTCATTCCATATAAATTAACATAATTTTTAAGTCGCGAAATTGAAATAGAGGCTCGTGCCTCTATTTCAAGTTCGCGACTTAAAAAACCTATATTAATTAATATGGAATGAAATCATCGTATGTTAAGATTTATTTCGTTTCATTACATATAGGCTCGCAGTTTAAGCCTATAAAAGTATATAATTTACATAATTTTATTTTCGGTAATTTTGCTGTGAATATGCGCCTTTAACAATGAACTAACGCAAGAATATATACACTTATAGCCACAGAAATCCTCTATGGTAATACGTATCTCAATGCGGAAACACATTCAAAGATCTGTGTAGCGATAGAATTCATACAGGCGAGCATTATACACTACATATATGAACTAACGCAAGCATATATACACTTATAGCCACAGAAATCCTCTATGGTAATACGTATCTCAATGCGGAAACACATTCAAAGATCTGTGTAGCGATGGAATTCATACAGGCGAGCATTATACACTACATATATGAACTAACGCAAGAATATATACACTTATAGCCACAGAAATACTCTATGGTAATACGTATCTCAATGCGGAAACACATTCAAGGATCTGTGTAGCGACCCAATATACAAATTGTGCCGTTCACCATTGATCCTGCGCCGTTTATTAAAACGGAGCAGGGCCAATATACATTTGGATATCGGCACGCCCGTTGATCAACTGCACATGGCCGATATTTGCATCAATATCCAATTGATATAGGGGCAGAGACCACTATCCAAATTTTATCGGCGCAGGGAGAACTATCAATATAAAATTGTGAAATGGGATCTTTCCTGGATTTAGTACTAAGCATGACACGCACCCGCTGATGCTTTAGAAGTGTCGGATGCATCGGAAGTGCACTAGTTCGTCGGTTGTATAATTTATCCAACTTCCCTCTTTACTCACTTAGTGCATCAAGCATTTATATATTGACAGGTGAGAGTCGTTTGCTGGAACACTGCGGGGAATATTGCATTTATCAACGTCAAAGCAAAACTATTGTCTTAGATAGTGACCGTCAACGCGATGGCATATCCCTAAAAATCAATTATTTGCGAAATGACGTATATTTTGTTGAGCATCTTGAGATTAATATGACTGGAAGCCATTGCTGCCTAAGGCAGCAATGGCTTCCAGTCATATTAATCTCAAAATAATCAACCTCTTCCCTGTATCTGTTAACTTCCTACCTGAGATATAGTGAATGTATCGGTGAAAACGTTAATAAATATCATAGATATCTGACTGACTTTGCGCTGTGCGGGCTACATAACCAAAGCTTCTTGTCAATGTGTCAAATACCCCGCTGACGATATCACTTCATCTGTAGAATCATTCTATCAAGTAACACTCGGCCCAGCATTGATTGCATTTACTTCTAACCCTCCCTGTATAGATTTGCTATTAGTGAATGAATGACGGTGAAAAACTCATACTGCAGAACGGAAACTGAGAGAATCAAAGATACAGGCTTAATTTGTCTTGTAATGGATTGAGAAATATCACTTTCCAACGCCGCTCTAACGATGCAACACAGAAACTGATTACATTAGGACCAGTTGTAGCTTGATGTAGTGCACGTTGCTAGGTCAATATTGGGCAATTACAAGAATACTAGCCTGTGATATAGCGCTCCTCGGATATTGGCAGTAATGCAGACGCACAGATGCAAAACAGAAACAAAGCTAGCACTGATTTGCAGCAAAGCGTAAATCTAGAAATTCACAACATGATCGCTGCCCCCTCACCCAACCACAACCACACGCACTGAGTTTCTATCGCTCTCCATCCATCTCTCTCCCCATCTCTCCTCCTTCCACTCTCTATATATATCTCACTTTCCCGCTCTCTCTATCTCTCCTCCCCACCGCCAGCCCTAATCTCTCTCTTCCTCCATTCGTCTTCCCCCCAGCCCCTCCCTCACTCATGTCATCCCTCTTTGGCACACCTCCATCTCTGATTCCCTCTATATGTTCCTTATTCCATCCCGCCAGCCTCCCAGAGATATTGGTGGATGGACTGAGTGAGAGACAACGCATGAAGATAAAGAAAATGATGATGCACTTCGTGGCGGCGAACCATGGAGGAAAAGGAAAATCCTGGGCTCACTGCGTTACAGTACTACTGACATTGCTACACGCTGTGCCATGGGAACATAGTTTTCCAGTCCTTCTTGAATCTGTCGATTCAAAAATCAAAGATTCCCATAACCAAAAGACTACATGTGTACAAGGCAACCTGCGTATCCTTGATGTTGTGTAACTGTAACAGCTCCAAAAGGCAACTCTAGACAAACATGCGGGCTGACACTGAGTGGCGAGCTGACAACTGACAAAGCCATCTAATGAATATATATGCGACCAGCCCTTGAATATGGTATGGGAGTAGTATGGTGGAGTGCAGCAAAGAGCAACGTTCTCAAAGTGGAAAAAGTCAAACTCCAAGATTTGAGAATAAGGACGGTGTAACAATGCTTATTAAAACATATCACTACATCTACAACAATGTAACTAGATATATGTATGTCAACGTAGCCCAATATTGATGAATTAAATAAATATGTCATAGCCGGATATTTTCTCAGGAAGAGAAATTAAGTTTTACAAAAGGTAAATTTCTTGTTTAAAAGTTGAACGACGTCAATACTTGGGAATTGTCGTGAAGTGGGATGTTGGACATTAGAAATGGTTAGTTAATGTTGAAACGGCAGACATTGTTGTCATAAGTTTCCGTGACTCGCACCTAAAATTACAATCCATATATCGTCGCTTTGTCTCGTTAGCCAGCAAATTAGACGTTTATCCCCGTGAGATCCGCCTCGGCGCACGAACACAGAGGTATTCCATCACAGAGATAACACATTAATAGCAATTTCTATTTGGAAAACGTAGCGACATACGAAGACAATGACCTTGAAAACATGTTGCATATTTTGAAAACATTTTGACTGAAAGTCGTTGCTGCGTATGGCAAACATAATCTGCATGATATTCAATTCTTAGCATGCTCAAGAGGTGCACGTATACATCAATCTGGTAATAGTACTAGAGTTTTACGTGCATTCGCATTTGCAAATTGCATCTTACACTACGCCACCCACCCCACCCCACAACCGGTAACATTTGTTAGCAAAACTCGTTTAGACAATGCATAGGAATCGTGTAATTTCTCAACTAAATGTGGTCTCAGGTTATTACTCTCTGGCGCTAAACGCACTGCAGTTGCGTTCAACGGAACAATTAATTCCATAAATAAAACTCCTTTAGCCCATTATATTAGTCCCTGAAATACCAGTACCCTAAAGTCAAGGCCATTATCTAAGATGGCTGGTGAATATTTTGAAACTAATTCGACTGGAAGCTGCTGCTGCCATAGGCAGCAACAGTTCCCAGTTAAATTAGTTTCATAATATTCAACATAATATTTAATACACTATATAGAATTTGACATTTCGTGTCTCTGGTTTCTAAAGGGTTATTGCACTCTATTTCCTGCCTTCGATTTGTAAATAACACTATTGCCATGGCAATAATTGTTACAAAAGTTGTGAAATGGAAACTTTCCTGGATCTAATGGTAACCATTGTTTTCAAGCTTTGATGTTACACGTGCAGCACTCCGCAGCTGAAACTCATTTGATGGAGCAATTCAGAGAATATTACATTCAACAACACCGAAGCGCAGCACTTGCATTGTAGAAAGGCGTTTGATAAATGTTAATACCATCTGATTTGTTAGCAAACCTCGGTTAAACAATGCGTAGAAATATAACACTTTCTCAACAGTTGCATTCCTGGTAATTACCCGCGGTGCTAAGTGCTCAAACTGTACATTCAACGCTAGATGCAGGGTGGCGGTGGAGGTCGGGGGATGGGTGGGTGGGTTGAGAGGGTATTAACATCTAACTATGGTCTTCCCATTTCTAGTTAAGATCCGCCCATTTCTAGCTAAGCTCAGCCCACACTTTACGCGTGATGGAATCAATTTATATAGATTGAATCCTGAATTGCCAGAATCCGAATTTTAAGGTAAAGATACACACACGCTGTTGAATATGTAGCCTATGGCAAGAACAGCGTCCAGCCAAGATAGTTTCGAAATATTCACCAGAATGTTTATTAAACAGTAAATCCGTCAAAGACGTACAATTTGTAGACTTCACTGATTTTTTCACGTTCATGACGGAGCTAGATACGTCAATATGTATTGTGTCATCAGCCTATATGTGACCTAATTGATCATGACGTCATAAAATTTAGTGACAAATCGGATACCTCCATTCAAGTATAATGAAAAATTGTGTTTTAGAATATTATTTCAGGTTTTCGTGTACCGATAAATAGATCGACCTAATGTATAAAAAGCCTTCGCTATTTGTTGGTTTATGCGTATCGTGATCATTTATCGGTTGAAATTCCAGTGTCGCAATTTCAAGACGACTATGTTGGAAAGCTGATGAATATTTTAAAACCAGCTTTACTGGAACATGTTGCTGCCAGCCAAATTAATCTCAAGATATTTAACCGAATACCACCTGAGAGAATGTGTCGCTTCTGATCAGTATGGGCTAAATGGTTAACCCTTTAACACTCATATCCGCCAGAAATGGCTTCTACGGTGGTCTTGGGAAATATCCATTTGTCGACCAAGAGAAGACTATTTTTGAAGATTTATAACCGAGCCAGTCATTCCAGTGGTACTTTGTCAAAATTATCTTCTCTTGGTCTGCAAGTGGACATTTTCTATGAGAAAATTCAAATTTTCTTGAACAAATTCAAGTGTTAAAGGGTTAATCGGAGCGCACTCGGCCAACATTCTGTTGTATTACCTCAGTATTGCAATACAATATTTTGATTCCGGCCATTTGCTTTAATCACGTGTTTTAGCGCGTGCTATGCTACCCATAAACAGCGAACAATAGAGGGGTGGATCTGTCACTGAAATATCTGACGTCAAAATCAAATTACATCACTTGTTAGCTGACGTCATAATCAAATGACCGACTTAACGAACCGACACGGGATTGAACTTTCCAAGTTCATCCATCAAGCATATGGCGTCATATGACGTCATAACTATCTACGTGACGTGTATGACGTCATAACCATTTATTGAGTATTTTGAAACAAATTAGTTTCAAAATATCTAACAGCTTATCTGTAGGCCCTATATTTTTTTTGGAAATTGATAGTCAGGGAATTTAGGAATCGATCGATCCCAAAACCGATGAGGTATGGGTGGAGCTTAGATAGAGATGGGCGGGGCATAGCTAAAACTGAAAAGGTCTATTTTCAAAGGTTGCACAGCGACAGTTTGAACTGCATGTTTTTGTAGAATTTACAATTTAACCCTTTCACGACGAAGCCGGCCAAAACCGGCCTCTATAGGGGTCTTGACGAATGCAGGGCAAGAGAAGGCTATTCTTGAAGACTTGGCACTGGAATGACTGGCTCGATAAACGAGCCAGTCATTCCAGTGGTAAATTTAAAAAAATGGTTTTCTCTTGGCCTGGAAATGGACATTCAATAAGTAAACATTTACATTTTTTGAAGAAATTTAGTCATTAGAGGGTTAACAGACATTCTGTTTAATATGTTTGACCGGGATCTCTTGTTTCCATATGCAGCAACAACTTCCAGTCGAACTCGATTCAGAGTATTTAACAGCCTACCTATAGATCTTGGTCAGAGATTCAAGGCTCAATGTGTTAAAGTCGGCTCACACCCATGCCCAAAATGGGCGGAGCTTAGCTAGATATTGACGGGTCATAGTTTGAAATAGATCACTCAAATGTGTGGAAGTGAGCTTAATGACTTGTGAGACGCGAGTCCTGTAGCGTAGACAATACCATTCATAATTCTATAGAACTGTGATATTTAACAATTGCTTCACAGAATCCTCATGGGAGTTGCGTTCTATTGTTTGTGAGAAAATAGAAACCCGAGTAAGCGCAAGGTAAATTTATGTAAGCGAGATTAGGGAGCGAGGGAGGGAGAGAGTAGGAGAGGAGGAGAGGTGGAGAGGAGGAGAGGGGAGATAGGTAGAGATGGAAAGGGGTAGGGAGTATTGGAGGAGAGGGGGCAGGGGAATGGAGAGAAAGGGAGAGGGAGAGATGGTGAGAGGGCGAGAGAAGTGTGTGCGTGTAATATGTGTGCGTGATGTATCTGTGTACATTTTTCCTTCTCCGTTTCTCACATTTCAATGCCTCCAGCATGTACACACTTTTTAATTAGTACCGCTTGGTTCACACTAACAAGCGCTATACAGCCCGTGTGCGGTATAGACTCGAGACTCGAGACTCGTCTATGTACTGCTTAATCTACCTGATAGTTCTGAGAAGTGTGGACTCTCTTACACGTCTCTGCTTAGTCTGAGGCCCGTCCCACATTGTTTCTCGGACGTTTTCTTTTTTATTGGCAATATATTGGCATTAAACTGAAATGATGCAAAATTACAGCACCTATAAATCGGATTTGGAAGTTTTGCAAAGTGCATCTGGATGATAATTCACCTTTCCAGAGTATCCATCTATGATCTGACGTCATATGACGTCATAATTAACTAAGTGACGTGTATGCTGACGCCATAATCATGACGTCATGAATGATTCCATATCACCCGTCTTTAACGCTTATTAGTCTGACACCTTGTATGAATTGTATGTCTTTGCTATTTAATAAACATGTTGTTGGCAGCAACAGCACCCAGTCAAGTTAATTTCACAATATTCAACAGCTTACATGTATAGTTTTCTGGAAATTGATAGTCAGGCACTTCAGAGATCGATCGATCCCAACACGAGCGAGGTGTGGGTGGAGCTTAGCTAGAGATGGGGGGGGGGGGGCGGGGCTGGGGGTGGCATAGCTAAAAACGGAAAGGTATTTTGGGTGGTGTGGTGTGGTGGTGCGGTAAGTACCTTTGCATACCCTACTGAGTATATAGTTATGTGTCTGTAACGGAGATAAATAACAAACATTTGTATTAAATCATCAACTCGTCCCATTGTAATTTGATTCCGTGATACGCTGTTAGTCAGAAATGGAAGAGTAACATTTGGTAATCCATGTCAGGACAATCTCCCAATTTTTGTCATGGCTGGCGTAAAAGCTTCCTCACCATTTCCGGAGTCTCAGACACCAATAAGGAATATATCCAGGAAACTTATAGGAAGTAAATGTAATATACCCGGAGGTGAAGGTTTCTTTAATAGAACTATTGTTCCTAGTAAATATCACATACGCCACTAAGGGTTCTGAATGAACCTTTCCTGTTTATCCATCCATTATATGACGTCATAACCAACTACATGACGTGTAGGATGACGTCATAATCAATTACAGCATGAATGACTCGATTTAGTCCGTCTTAAACGCTTAATAGTCCGACACCGTTGTACTAATTGTATGTCTTTGTTATTTAGTAAACACGCTGTTGAACATTTTGAAACTAATTTGACTGGGTGATGTTGCTGCCATTGGCCATTGGATTGATCGAGCCTAACACGAGTGAGGTGTGGATGGAGCTCAGCTAGAGATGGGCGGGGCATAGGTAAAACTGGAAAGGATCATTTCCCACCAGAATGTTGCTTTCTAAGGAGCTAAATGCATCCAGAATGTATTTTCGAAAATATGTGCCAATTTGGTGTCTTGTCTGTCTCGGAAAAAGTACAATGTACGGACCGCTTTGCAATCGGTTTAATTAGGTTGGATTTGTTAGGCCCAATTTATAAGTCGATCTTCTCTCGTGCCGTGCCAGCTAACTCTGCCTGAAAATGACAGAGTCCACTATATAAATCAACCAGTCGTCATTAGTGAGGCGCGACAGAAAGTCCGATTTATAAAACGGTCCTTACTTTTATTCAACAATTGTACGCCCGGTTTTATTAATATATAAGTCGTAACATAGTTTAAGTTTGGGTCAGGGAGGTGGGGTGGTATGGTGGTGGTTGTGGGGGGGGGGAGGTGTGTGGGTGTGGGTGGGGTGGGAGGCTGAGGGTTGTCAAAGTTGTCATAGTACCGATATATAGAATAATTCTCTGTGCATCTGATATATTTTAGAAACAGGACATGGAAATTTATGTTAGGTATTTGGCAAGTATTTTGTTAATCTATGACATTCACATTAACAATAGTGAGAGAGTATCGGGAACTGTGTCCAGCGACAATAAGTGATGTGCTCACCCCATGTATATATGAGACAGGAGAGAAGAACTTGTAATAGATTGGCGGAGAGATGGGGCAGATGAAGTGTGACTGTACAAGCTTGGCGGAGAGATGGGACAGAGCAAGGGTGACGGTACAGGACTGGCGGAGAGATGGGACAGATGATGGCTGACTGTATAGGACTGGCGGAGAGATGGGACAGATGCAGTGTGACTGTACAAGACTGGCGGACAGATGGGACAGATGAAGTGTGACTTACAAGACTGGCGGAGGGATGGGACAGATGACGGGTGACTGTACACGACTGGCGGAGAGATGGGACAGAGGAAGGGTGACGGCACAAGATTGGCGGAGAGATGAGACAGATGGCGGGTGACTGTACAAGACTGGTGAAGAAATGGGACAGATGACGGGTGACTGTACAAGACTGGTGGAGAGATGGGACACATGACGGGTGACTGTACAAGACTTGTGGAGAGATGGGACAGATGAAGGGTGACTGTACAGATCTGGCGGAGAGATGGGACAGAGGAAGGGTGACGGTACAAGACTGGCGGAGAGATGGGACAGATGACGGGTGACTGTACAAGACTGGCGGGGAGATGGGACAGTTGAAGGGTGACTGAATAAGACTGATGGAGAGATGGGACACATGCCGGATGACTGTGCAAGACTGGCGGAGAGATGGGACAGATGAAGGGTGACTGGACAAGGTTGGCAGAGAGATTAGACAGATGAAGGGTGCTCTGGGTTGGTTTCCAGAGAAACCACGACCCATGTAAATATATAGTATCAAAGAGATAGCTGGTCATTAGTTGGCGAGAATCAGTAGGCATTTCTCCTACCGGTTTAATCATGGCTTTCGCATCTAAAAGTCACTCTGGCGCACGTATGCTCTCACACGAGGGAATGCTCCCAGTAAGATAAAAAGAAACACATCTTAGACGTTGCGACAATATATTTATTTCACCATTTATAATTAATTGCACACACTCCCCCCCCCCCCCCCTCCCTCCCTCTCTCCCCTCCCTCCCTCCCTCCCTTTCTCTCTCTCTCTCTCTCTCTTCTCTCTCCTCTCTCTCTCTCTCTCTCTCTCTCTCTCTCTCTCTCTCTCTCTCTCTCCAGCCCTCCTCTAAAAAATCATTATTCCGAGTCATAACCATCGGTCGGTCTGGTCTGGCCGGGTCTGGTCTGGTCTAATTTGGTCTTGTGAGGGACAGGTTGGGTTGGTCGGCTGGTTTGTCGGTCAGTCTGTTGGTTTATTTGTTGGTTCGGTCGGTCGGTCGATTCGGTCTGTTGGTCGGTCGTTCAGTCGGTCGGTCAGTTTCACTTACAGCGCTTTGCTAGATGAATACCAGCTAACAGGCAACGAGAGCATAAATAATGCAATACAGAGTTGTAAAATGTATTTTCAAGTGAACCTCGCAACAAATAAAAACCCCATCTATAACCTTTACACCTTAAATTTATGCGTGCAATTTTCCTCTCAATTACCGCCTTACAATACCCCGGGGTACGATTCCCGAATTTCTTCGTCTTGTTGGGGGCAGAAAATGTCACGAACAGTTAGTTAGCCAGGCAACAAGCAAGCCAGCCAGCCAAGCAGCATCTTTGGAATTGGCGAACAAAAGCAACACGCTTTGAACCATTGGTGACAGACTCACTGTTATATACGGATAGAATAATGGCGGTGCTGTTTTATCGCTGGGTGAGATAGAATCGATATACGAGAGAGGTCGCTGGATCTTTGGTTCGGGTGATATGTTCTTCCTCCAGTTATTGGAACAACGCGATCTGCGCGAGAAGTATTTAACTGTGTGTGGTGCGTCTATGAAGTTGTATGTATAGTTCTAGATTAACTACATGTGGTGCAATCAGACCGGTTTTAAGCAACTACTTTAGCGTAGCCCAACAGGCTGATATTAAGCCTAACGTGCTCTCATACTGTAAGTGAATTGTCATTTGAGGGGGTATTTGTAAAGCCAAACGATGGTGGTTCTTTAAGACACGCGGTCATACGATCACCTGTCTTAAAGGACCACTAACATTTGGCTCCACAAAGCAGGTGGTCGCTACTGACAGGTTCATCTGATGTACAATCCACCAAATTAAATAGTTTTTTCCATTACCTGCTGTATTAGCATGCGCGGCATTGCTTTGCGCAAATAGAGGAAGTTTGGTTGGAATTGCTCGCCTGATGGTGTCGCGTGCGAAGTCTATATTGAGTCAGTAGGCGTGCCTATTTGCTTCCTTGTCGTTGTTCGTTCGTTGCTATGGTAATTTTATACAACAAGATTTCTTAAGGAGATACGTGACTGCGAATACATATGAGAGATCGGAGAAGTTTGAAAACGGAAGGTAGAGTTTTGTATGGGAGTTGGAAGGGAGGGAGAGGGCGAGCGAGAGAGAGAGAGAGAGAGAGAGAGAGAGAGAGAGGGAGAGGGAGAGGGCGAGGGCGAGGGAGAGAGAGAGAGGTATGCGGAGGGGGGGGGGCGGGAGAGGGGGAGGCAGAGGGAGGTGAATGGAGAGGATGGGAAATGGGGATAGAGGGAGAGCCGGGGGGGGGATTGGGGTGTTAGGGTGGGAAGGAGAGAGAGGGAGAAAGACGTTATCTACTGTGCGCTACTGCTACACTATTATGAGTATTACCACACCATCCACTCGCCATCCTCTTTAATAAGGCTAAAACTACTGAAAATCAGAAAATGTTGGTGTTGGAAAACATTGCTTAACATCAATCCCGTATTTTGCCAGCTTAATTCTTTACCTTTCTAACTAGGCTTTTCTCTCACGCTTGCCTTGTCGGCGGCTTCAGAGTCAAATGGAGGGCCCAGTTTTATCTATGACCCACCTATCTCTAGCGTCCTTGATAGGATCGATCCCTGAACTCACTGTCATATACTTTCCAGAAAATTATATTAGCCGGGCGGCTGCCGTGCGTTGTCGCCTGCCCACTGCACGCTGGTGGGTGGGGTGGTGTGCGGGGTTGGGGTGTGGGTTGAGGGAGGGGGTGGGTTGGGGACAGGTGTCAGGTCATCGTGCAAGTCCCCGTACACGTTTTCCAGCTCCGGGTCGGCCGGTCGGTGATCCGGTGTGGCCTGGTCAGCCAGTCAGAGGGTCTCCATCATAGCGAATTCCTGGAGATTGGTGGTGGTAATTTCGGGGCTTGTGACCTCGTTCCATGGGCGTGCAAATAATTGATCAGCGGCCAGCCATCTCCTTGGAGATGCGCGGGTCCGGTTAAGCGTTCCAGACACAGCCTCTAGTAATCAGGCCATCCTAAAAAGAGGTGCGCCAGTCTTTTCATTGGTATCATTGACGGTCTTCGTGCCAGTGAGAGGGGTGGGAGTTGCTATCATTGTGGAGCCAGTGTGAGTGGTCGGTCGGTGTTGGCTCAATGTGTTTCTCTCGGGTCAGTGCGGGACCTCGGGGAAGGAGATGTGCTTGCGGATGAAAAGTTGCGATATACGGTGCTGGGTTGATGTGCGTTTAAAGGACAGAGAGAGCTGCAGATGGTCTTGTGTGTGTGTGTGTGTGTGTGTGCGTGCGTGCGTACGTGCGTGCGCGCGTGCGTGCGTGCGTGCGCGCGCGCGCGCGCGTGTGTGTGTGTGTGTGTGTGTTTGTGTGTGTTTTGGGGAGAATTGGGCTCATGGTAGAGACAGCAAAAATTCTCCCTGCCATCTGTTCATTGCTGGTGGTCACTGTCGTCCTTCTATATATAAGATGTTAATCAGTCATGAAAGTCATTGCTACTGGTTTTTCTATGTTGGCTATCTTCCGCTTAAAGCAGAACCTGGGCTTACACTTCTACTTTGGAAAAGTAGAAAGAAAGACCTCAATTTGACGTTTAGTGAGCCCGCCTGGTTGATTTGATGTTCTCTGCAGTCGTCCGGAGGCAGTCATTCTATGTGTGCCTAGCTTAATTTTAGGGATACCGCGCGAGGTGTTAGTTTTAGGGAGGAAAGTGTTTTGTGGCTAAGACCTTTGTCGGCCACAGAAAGATGCTATAGATTAGGTTATGCGAGAACCTCTACCCTCGCAAAGTCAGGCGAATCTTTCCATTGGAGATGAAGATTGCCTTGAGCGACATCAAGAAAGATTTGATTGAGACAAAAAACGACCTGACTGAGGTTCAGATGTGTTTTCCACCTCGTGTAATTAGAAGAAAGAGTTTAAAGAGTCTCTTACGAGTCTAGGCACCACAGGGGTATAAAGCTATGGTTGTCTGGGAGCGCGGCCAACTAAAAAACGGCTCCAGTGACTCAATGGTTATGTGAATTCCATCGCCAAAAATAGAAAGAGATAACCAAAGAGTCACTTAACTAATCATTTTAGGCTGGCGGTTAAAAAAAGGAGTCACTAATCGACGGAGAAGATTGTACCATGGTGAGTTCCTTTTAGGGGTGGGCTGAAGGCATACTATTGGCTGTTGCGATGTTTTCTCACATGGGGCTGAAATAAAAGAAGGCAAGGGACTTGCTAAAAGCCAGGCAGGCAAAAACATGTGGTGCCTGATGGGAATACGTCCATGGGGAGCCATCTTAAAAGCATGAATGGGATGCGGCATTGAGATAATTTGCAGCAGTCAGGGGGAAACGGTACTCGAGAAAAGAGTGCAAAAAGATGAGTTGATGAAAGTGGCGAATCAGCTTTCCTTAGTATACAACTACTAGCTACTCAATAACAGCCCTCAGGTCTGCGAGAACGAGCTTGGATCGCAGTGTCTGAGACATGTGATAGTCGTTGCTTCCTAGGGGGAGCTACCGGGGGAAGGTGGTTACAAGTCCGCCGGTGACCTTCGATGTAGGGGAGTTCCAAGTGAAGTGCGGTGAGCCTAGTCTTCTATGGCGTTGCCTTTTTGGTAGAAAGACGTGTCTCCGATCGCAGCACTATTATATTTCTTCATACTGTACGGAGCATGTAGGACGCCACTCACGAATTTGGCGGCTAAGGTGGATGTCCTAGTAACTATCAGAAAGGCGACACAGCTTATGATGCTAATGTATATCTTCACGTCGAGCGGAGCACAAGATCGCCATCCGAATTTGGTGACTAAGATGGGCGACCTCTTCAAATAACCTAGGGTAAATGTGGATTGCCGTAAAAAGAAAGAAAGAAAGGATCAATAGCGTTACATCTGTAAAGAATGCGAAAGCTGCGGTTGTTAGTGCATTTAAGATTTAACACAGTTCACAAGACGGAGAAAGGTCCGTCACACAGGGTCTAGGTTCTGTGATTGCAGTCATTGCAGGCTTTGAACCAGCCTTGGTAGCTATGTCACGCAATGACTAAGTCCTTACTTAATGGCCGGCGATCAGAATACAGAGAAGATGACTGCAGAGTTACAGGCAGAAAAGCAGAAGAATCCTTCGCTGACATGAAGGCAGATGTACTTTTCGGAGTTCGAGTGGTAAAGGTGCAGTTCAGTTGGATGTCCCGTCAAAGGTTGTTCAGACGGAGACACGAAGACGAGCACAGGCAGAAGCAGAACTCTTCAGTCGTGGGCGAGTACTGAGTTCAGAAAGTTCATTCATTTCTTCCGTGACAGGCAAGTGGCTCACAGTGTCTGGTAGCGGTCACAAGGTTTCGCGGGAGATAGATGTATGCGGGTTCATATGAGAAGGTTACACAGCTTCTATTTCAGTCCACGCTGGCGGGAGTGTGAAGTTCCTTGCACAAGAACCCAGGTGGCTCAGAGAGGGTGAAAAATCCTTGGAAGAGATGGCGGAGCAATTTGGGTTGGTAATTTGGTCGCTTTTTCTAGTGGCTGTCCAAAAACTATGAAGGTCTAGCAGCTGACAGCTTTGTAAATGACGTTCTCCGCGAGCAGTCGATGAAAAGTTCCATGATGCGTTCTCACTGGTGGCACCACAGTGGACTGGAGCGGTAGACCATCGGCTGGAGTCGTTGGCGAGCAGTCAGCAAGGAGTGGGGCGCACTGGCTGGTTGTTTCTCCATGTCGTTTTGAGCAGAATCAACTGCTTTTATGCAGGCCAGCTCTGCATCTCATTATCTTTTGACAAATGGCTAGCGTCTTAGAACTGCCCTCAGCAAATCAGGGGTCAGCGGTGCGAGAGTGAGATCTCCAGCAGCATCTAAGAGAGAGAGGCTAGCTGAGCAATGGTGTGGCCAAGTTCTCATTTTTCGAAAGTTGAGCTGCGCTTGGGGGCAGATTCATTGGTTGTCGTTTTCAAAATAATTTCTTGGATATGATTTCTAAAAGGTGGATATCTTCAGCTTTCCATCAATACTAAATACACGTGGTGGCATTGTGATCAACGGTCGCTATTCTAGGAGGAAGTCGTGCAGAAATTGTACTTACAGCCCAAAACGTCCCACCCAGTCAATGGCATCACGCGAACGTGGCCATGTCGCCTCTTTCGAGAAAACTTATATACTACGGGAGTACTCCCGGTGGCCCGACACATGCGCATAAGAAGCAAATCGTCCCTTTAACTTTTCCCGGTCTGCGTGTTCGTACTGCCGTCCGTCAGGGTAACTATAGTACGACCCGACAGGCGGAAGTCACTGGTTCCGGGTCGGCTAGACATTCCCGTTACCCAACCACATATAGCTGTTGAATATTTTGAAACTAATTTTACTGGGTGCTGTTGCTGCCTACGATACAATTGTTTCAAAATATTCAACCGAATGTTTATTAAATTGTAAAAGCATACAATTCGTACAACAACGGTTAGTCCGTCATCAATTAAGCGTCCGTGACGAACTTATCTACGTCATTTACGATATAGTTTATTATGACGTCATCTTACAAGCCACGTAATTGATTATGACGTCATATGAAGGATGGATAAAATGGAAAGGTCCATTTTCTTTACCTTGGGCAACAGCAAAAGTCGCAGCCCTCTGATGACCAGAATTCATAAAATAAACCGCACCCATGCTAATAGATCTTCAGCTTGCATGGCTCTTCCAGCAAGGATTTCGTCTCGATGGACCGGTCCATAAAGGTTAAGCTTTGTGTTTATGTCTGCTACAGTGAAACCATCAGGCCTATGGTAATTAAAACAGCACATTTGAATTGCTCACCCATATGTTTCGACTATTCTTACCACGCTTGATTAACGTTTAGCTTACCAGAAAGCCAAGTGAGCCCATACCGTAGTGAACGTCAATTTCCAATCCGTCCATCGTAATCGTCTGCGGCCCATCGTTCATCGTCAATCCATCTGTCACTTATTTAGACGACTGCGTCAATTTAATCCAATATGGCAGTAAGCATCCTTGTGTGATAGGGAGCTAAAAGACTATTCAAATGATTTTGATCGGTCTATTTTGTCGACTGCCATATTAGATTTTGAGAAACACTATTAAACATCGCCATCTCTGAAACTGTATAACCGATGCAATTAAAACACTACGTCTAAGTAAAGAGAAGAACAAAGTTTGTTCAAGATAATCTGATTGGTTGATTGGTCCGGCGGCCATCTTGGATGGGTTAGCTTTAGCAAAAGAAATGAGCTCTCAGGAACCGTTGAAGGAGTCGATCTACAATTTGGAAGATACTATTAGAGACTAAGGGCTATTCAAGTTTACTAAAGAGAATCTGCTCACTTGAAAATAGTTGACCAATCAAAATTATGCTTTTGTTAGTTAATCGATTTGCAAGGGATGTGTATATTTACTGGAGAAAAAGATATTAACAACTTCTTCCTATGGACTGATTTCAATTAAATTGGCCAACTAGCATCTTTATGGCAGATAGATCCATGGTTGTTCAAAGGTAGCTGATTGGGTGATTTGGGTGATTTTGTGCTATTTTAGAAACTCTCTAAACTGCTTAGCCGATTGGCACGAAACTTAAATGATTTCATCAGTGGCAACAGCTGCACCAAGTTTGGTCGCGAGACCCTGATTGGTCGATTTGCCGGATGGGCATCTTGGATCACCTAGTTTTCACAGAAATGTCTGTAGCAGTTGAAGGAATTCACCTTTACAGAGCATCCATCCATCGTCTGACCTCGTATGACGTCATAATCTACTCAGCACGTGTGTGATGATACCACAATCATTACGTCACAAAGGGGTCCATATAGACCGTCATCAAATCTCAGAGTCCGAAACCGTATATAAATTGTATGTCTTTGTAATTTTTTGCTATTTAATAAACGTGCTGTTGAATAGTTTGAAAACTAATTTGACTGGGCGCTGTTGCTGCCATAGGCAGCAACAGCACCCAATCAGATTAGTTTCAAAATATTCAACAGCTTACCTGTGTAGTCTTTTGAAAATTGATAGTCAGGGTGCTCAGAGATTGATCGATCCCAACACGAGCGAGGTGTGGGTGGAGCTTAGCTAGAGATGGGCGGGGCATAGCTAAAACCGGAAACATCCATTGGGACGAAACTTGACAACAATGCTTTGGGACTAAGGGTGGCGAATGAGTGCAGATTTAGCCATGCCCCGCCCATTTCTAGCTAAGCTCCAACCATTTCTAGTTAAGCTCCAACCATTTCTAGCTGAGCTCCAACCATTTCTAGCTAAGCTCCCACCATTTCTAGCTAAGCTCCACCTACGCTTTTCCCGTGTTGTGATCAACCAACCCCTGCACTCCCTGCATCTCAATTTTCAGAAAACTATACAGGTAAGGTGTTGAATATTTTGAAACTAATTTGACCGGTTGCGGTCGTTTCAAAATATTCAACAGCTTACCTGTATAGTTTTCTGCAAAATTGATAGTCAGGGAGTTCAGAGATCAAATTAGTTTAAAATTAGTTTAAAATATTCACCAGACTGATTATTAAATAGTAAAGACATATAATTCGTACAGCTTGTTGGACTATTAATGTTAAAGCGGAAGTGACGTAGGCCTACTATAAAACTGAGCAGACCACAAACAGCAGAGCGATATGAGTGGGCGTATGTTAGTAAGATGCCTGTCACTCTGACGTCATATGATGTCATAATAATCTAAGCTGCGTGTATGAGGACATCACAATCATTACGTCATAAATGATTCTATACTGCCCGTCTTTAACTCTTAATATTCGGACAGTTGTACGAATTATGTCTCTACTATAATAAACATGCCATAGGCAGCAACAGCACCACGTCAAATTAGTTTTAAAATATTGAACAGCTTACCTGTATAGTTTTCTGGAAATTGATAGTCAGGGAGTTCAGAGATCGATCGATCCCAACACGAGCGAGGTGTTGGTGCATCTTATCTAGAGATGGGCGGGGCATGGCAAAAAATAGTCCATTGGCTTTCCAAATATCTGCCACCTGGTCATGTAACTGTCATAGCAGACTCACTCAGGCTACTAATCATGGTGTTGATTATCCCACATATACACATGTGCAAAAGTTAAGCACCACCCTATTTTTACGCACATGCGAGGGTATATTCATGTGCTATGAAGAAAGCAATAGCATACACATTTATGTACCCATCCATCTTAGTGCAAGAGGTAATAATGCAACTAGAGGAATGCTGATTATGATGGTGGGGAAACACTGTATGTTTTTGTTTGAACTTGAAAACGAGGCCTGAATATGGTTACGTTGACACAACTGACAACTATTGCCCTACAGTTGACACACGTGGCTAGATTGTCATTAATGGTGTCTGAAAACGAAGTTTAACATCTGTGCACGAGTTTGAGACTGTCATTATTAATACCGGGTATATCCACCTTGTGCCTGGATGACGGCCTGGACACGACGTCTCATGCTGGTCACCAACCGACTGATATGCCATTGTGGTATTCGTTGCCATTCAAGATGGAGTGCGTCTGTTAATTCCTGTAGGTTCTGTACAGGAGGATCCCTCCTTCTCACCATGTTTCCCAGAATGTCCCAGATATGCTCAATAGGGTTCATGTCAGGGCTCCTTGCTGGCCATGGTAGGGTTTCGATGGCATTCTGGCGGAGGTATTCATGCACAGCTCTAGGACGATGTGGTCGGGCGTTGTCATCCATGAATATAGGGTGGGTTCCAGGTGCATGATTTACAAAATGAGGGACCACAACTCTATCCAGTATGGAATCTTGATATCTTTGTCCATTTAGTGTTCCAGGTACAGTCAACAGATCCAGCTTACAATCAAATGAGATGCACCCCCATATCATAACGGAACCTCCACCAAATGGAACTTCTTCCATGATGTTACGTTGGTCGTACGCCGTGCGTCTGGACCTCCATACACGAGTTCGACCATCTGTGGCATGAAGCAGGAACCGACTTTCATCGGACCAGTGTACCCGTCTCCAGGATCTCATGTTCCAGTGTCTTCTTTCGTTGCACCACCTCAGACGCTCCTCTTTGTGGTGTGCAGTGAGGAGAGGACGTCTGACAGGTCTCCTAGCTTTCATGCCAGCAGCATAGTCTCCTTTTGACGGTAGACATTGACACTCTATTGCGCATTTCCCATTGCTGGCTGAGCACTCTGCTGTTGGTGAATGGAGATCTCCTAACAAGGCGTACTAGGGCTCGATCATCACGGGCAGTAGTCTTCTTCGGTCTTCCAGATCTAGGCCTCGTTAGTTTGCCCATGTTTTGCAATCAAACGACTGATTACAGTATGGTTAATGTTCAGCTGTCTGCCAATCTCTCTGCATGACATACCAGTGGTATGCATGCCTATGATTTGCCATTTCACACGATCACTTAACCTTCGTCTTGCCATAGCGGTTCACAATCAAGAGCTAATTCTCTCTGTACAAATAAACCACGGTCATGAACACAAAATTCCTAATCTTGTGGCCTAAATCTGTATGTAATGTTCTACACCTCAAACTGGACTTTTACATAACTGAACACGTGTGCTGTTTCCCGCCACGCACGGACATCAAGCGGCGTGAAGTCATGCATGCATGCATGTGCATTTCGTACTTGGAATTATGTCAGCTAACGCGGGGACAAAAAGTATGGCAGCCTAGTTGTACCATCATGTTTCTACGTTCTATTGTTTTTGCTGGTGCTTAACTTTTGCACAGGTGTATATATGCGGAATGCTCCTTACCAGGACATCTAAAATTCAAATTTGTTGCCAGTGGCCGTGGTGGGTGTATGTGGTGGAGTTGGTAGTGATGGGGTGACATCCACGGACCACCATCATACGGGAGCGAAAGACCCCTCAGAGATCACCCCTAAAATAAGTCTAGTTCCACCCTTGAAGACTGTCAGCATATTTTGAGATTCCTTGTTGTATACTACGTATTCGGGACTGTATGGCGCAGAGGTGGATGTGTGGATTCTCGATGTCGTGAGCACACATCCCCTGTTGCTACTGTCGTCGTCGCCGCCGCCGCCGCCGTCGTCGTCGTCGCCGCCGCCGCCGCCGCTGCTGCTGCTGATTGTATTATTGCAGTTCATTTTATTGCTATTGTTGTAGTTGTTGATGATGCCATCGTAGTCGTCGTCGACGGTGTCCGCGCGGCGGCTGCTTTGTTGTTGTTGTTGTTGTTGTTGTTGTTTTGTTGTTGTTTTGTTGTTGTTGTTGTTGTTGTTGTTGTTGTTGTTGTTGTTGGTTGTGGTGTGAATAACTGTGTGTGGTGATGATTGAAACATTACCATCGGCTTACGTGGCATTATGTCTTACTTATTCTCAAGATTATAAGACGAATCAATACTTGGCACCCAAAACGCCTCGATCCCTTACAAGTGGCCTTTCGTCTGATGGTCTGGACAGTTTTCTCTGGAGCATTAGCACGTCAATACCATCAACCATCCGTCTAACCATTTTTGACAGCGTAATAAGATCGCGCATACATTCGCTATTCCCAGGACCCGGGTATCATCGCAACTATTATATAGATCTGAAAACGTGCTCAATATTTTATGAACAATTTAACTGGAAGTCGTTGTTGCCTTAGGCAGCAACGGCTTCCAGTTTAATTGTTTTCAAAATCATCACATCGGTTTTAACAATAATATGTCGGGCCTACTTAGCTAGCCACAGACATATAAAAGTATTTATCAATTCCTATTCGTCTAATACCTTATACAATAATACCTCACACAATCTAACCTGTGTGCAGCGACCACCTTACTGGATCACGATACATTGACCCCTGTAGTCAGATGGTCGCTTACTGCAGGTCACGTGATATGTATTAGGCATTTAGGGGTCGATGATGTTGGCTCTTTACTCCAGGTGGCTTTTCGAGCGCCTGCCATTTACACAAATATCACATTGCCTTCGCAGTACAAGTGGTCGTAATAGTTAAGTTATATAATTTGTGCTTATATTTATTGTCTTGTCAATTTTTTCAGATCGCTGTCATATATCTTGGAGCGAGAACCTTCTTATCAGGGTCCGCCCCGCCAGACACCATTGCATTTACGCCGTGGAGTAGACACCGTTATTGCTGAGTGGTGCGTAATATGGAGGCTATTACGGCATCTCTAGAGACACGCTCTCGTCCATAGATATACATTCTCTAGAGTACGTGTATGGGGAACTGAAAAGGCATCTATTCTATCGACGTTTATTGTGAAATTGTGGAGAAAGTGTGTCCGAGATACGATATGCGTGGATCGTGTTTGGAATATACAATGGTACATCGATTCGAAGTGTTCTTTAAATTAACGTGCAATAGGCCTATACACCATTGATTATTTAAAAGTAAAAAAATTAACACTAATTAAAAATTAAAATCTACCCGACTCTAACTCGGGATTCATAATCGGAGGGTGTTAGCTGGTAGCAGAGCCATAACGCTATTCACACGGTGGCCACTGTATGTGATATGATCTAAATGTGTTCTTCAACGGAACTGGTTCCCGGTAAAGAAGTGCTAAAAAAAACCAATACCGGATCAGCTATCGCTACTCTACTCTCTCTCACAATGACGCCAGTGTCTATAAAGTCACTCGTGTTCCCGGTCTTGGGACGAGACAATCACGTTTCATTCCTACCGACGGCTCGATGTACGTTTACGTAATAATCTCATCTAAAACAAAGCTGTGATAACTGTCATTCTCGTTGCACTAACTTATATCAATTAGCTATAATTGAATTTCAAAACAATCTTGTTAAATGTTGGAATTAATATATAATTTGAGCTTTAAGATTAAATATTTTACTTTTAAACACAAGATATGAATTCAGCCTGGTAGGCTACGTATAATTTTAATATTCTACTGAGGATGTATATGCCTAATGACTCTGAAGCTATCTGACGGAAGCATGTGTTGTTATTGAAAGCTGCTTATATCACTGTTATACATCCAACACATAATATTATGTCATTATGAAAACAAAAACCCCACTTATTTCGGCAATTTCTCATTCATGCTGAAAGAATTTCAAGGAAATATCCTAGTTTACGAACGTGATTAATTTCTGCCCTATAATTATACACAGTGGACCTTATATCTTAGTAACCGGAAGTGTACATCTGTAGTTGTTTCATATAGCGCCGTAACTTAACACCGCACCACCAAGTGAATCAACCTATTCTGGAATCAGTTGTGATATTCGAGTTCCGAAAAACAGAAGGACAACCTGTTGCTATGGAATATCTGAGATTATTTAATTGGCTGCTCATCTTAGCGCTTGGTAAGTAACACGCGTATACTATTGTTACCTGAAGGGAGGAGGCCAGGTTTAGAGTACATATAAATCTCTCCCAACACGCACAAAAATGTGGACGTGACAAAGCTAGAAATGGCGCACTGCGAACAGATGGTATTGCATTCTGGTCTGTCTGTCCGTGTGTATGTGTGTTTGTGTGTCCGAGTATGTATTGATAAAAACGACTGATTCTATTTGGCTCAAATCTTAAAGGTGCATATTCACACCAGAATGCTTGAAAATAAAATTGTTAAAATTGTATTCTTTTACAGGCTTAAATTATGTGTCTATATGTAATGAAACGAAACAAATCTTAACATATGATGATTTCATTCCATATAGATTAATATAATTTTTTCAGTTGCGAAATTAAAATAGAGACTCGTGACTCTATTTCAATTTCGCAACTTAAAATTTCTTATTAATCTATATTAATTAACACAACGTACGTCTTTACTATTTATTAAACATGCTGTTGAATATTTTGAAACTAATTTGACTGGGGGCCCAGTCAAATTAGTTTCAAAATACTCAACAGCTTACCTGTATAGTTTTCTGGAAATTGATTGTCAGGGAGTTCAGGGATCGATCGATCCCAACACGAGGGAGGTGTGGGTGGAGCGTAACTAGTGATGGGCGGGGCATAGCTAAAACTGGAAAGGTCTATTGATGGCCATTTCTTTTAAAACGGGTGATGTTATGACAACCCGTCTTAAAGAACCACAATCAGTCTTTGACCACAAAGTGTGTTCCTTATAGAGACACTTGCCTGTATAAACATCAATGGCGATGAATGAGTGTGTGTGTGTCTAAAGTTGATGCACGCGAACAAGACAAACACATATGTGAATATGTGTGTCGTTACGTTGACGCAATCGGTCGTCCATCAAACCATAGATTTGTCAGTTGATTTGTACCGCAACGTGTGTATACGCTTGTGCGCATGGTGTAGCGGAGATTGAGAGTTTGATATGGCAGTTTAAGCGCTGAAAGACGACGTAATCGAAATGGTAATTATATACGGGAGTTCGAGTCTTCGCGCTGTCCATTCAATTCCCCGACTCAGAATAAAATATGGGACAGAACTTTCGTTCTTATGTCAGGAATAAAATACAGACCTTACCAGTCCTCGGTAAAACTAGGTAAGAATATTTTTAATACGCTGAAATGAAGGAATTCTACTGAAGGCGGAGAGTGTAAAACATCCGTAATTAACCTACGCCTGACTAGAGGTTATAGAGTACAGTACAGCATCGAAATAACTGTAAAATGTTTCCAAGCAATAAAAGAAACATGTTAGTTAGTACAATTCTGAACACGATGCAAGAAATGTTTTGTTGAATAATTTGAACATAATTGGATTGGAAAACTTTGCTGCCTTAGGCAGCAATGTCTTCCAATCAATTTATGTTCACCATATTAAACAGTACGTTTTATCGGGAAATATTAAAAAATAATGTACGATTTACCAAGGTACGCGTGCATGAGATTGCAGCTAACCGACTTAGCGAAAGACACGGCCACACCACCCACAGACGAAGTATCCAGCAACATGGTGATCAGAAGCTAGTCCCTGGAGAGTCCGTTCGTCAAAAAACGTGTGGAGTATGTTGGATACACTCCTATTTATCGCGGGTATGTTGACGGGGAACAGATAAAGAACAGCATTTCCCCCTCTCTTCTCCTCCCCGCCTATGTAGCGATGCATGTAGTATCCCGTCATTACAGCCTCATCCCCAGCCGCTGTGGTAGACTTCCTTTGGATAACCTCTGGTCCGCGTGTTCTCGTCCCCTCCTGTTCATCCCCCGGAGAACATGCTCGATGCATCGCGCACCCACCATTGCAGCGATTCCATTTGAATAGACGTACAGCTAATCTCCACCTCCACCTGTATCCGCCTGGGGAAGTTTCAGACCAACACTTAGTCTACGTTTCAGAATACGGGAGCGACTCCGTTCATTATAAGACAGACCCCCCCCCCCCCCCCCCCTTACATTGGGAGAGTATAATTAGGAAAGGAAAAGATGTCCCAAGTCTCTGGTTGGCCATTATCAAGAGTCGGCCTCTGAGGAATTTCATAAACAACAATCAGTCTAAAGAAGGTCCTACAGTGATGTGCTCTGCTCGTACTGCATGGGTAATCGAGGATTCCAGTTTATCAGTCAATCATATGACGTCATAGTCAACTACGTGACGCGTGTGCTGACGTCAGAATCAATTAAATTAATTTCAGAATATTCAACAGCTTACTTCTATATTTTTCTGAAAATTGAGATTCAGAAAGTGCATGGATTGATCGATCCCAACACGTGCAACGCGTGGGTTGAGCTTGGCCAAAGATGGGCGGGGCATAGCTAAAACGGAATTCATCCATTAGAGTTAGGAGAAGTACTAATAATACACCAGATTATCCCCTCTCTCAGAGTCACGAGAACATCGGTGTCACACCCTTCTGGTTAGAACTTTACACAATCGACTAAGGATTGCACATCCTAGCTAAGACTGGCTCGATCCCTCATGGCTATTGCTGGTTTCTGGGTCGGCACTGGACCAATACTGACTGCATACTTCCCGGTATGATTGTCACAGTACCTGTCCGCTAACCTACGTCTTCAGGGATGGCTTGTGCTCATTCCCAGATTAAGGAGCGTGGAGAACGGGAACTTGTTTTCCGCCGTTGAGTTATTGAGACATTAGACTGGCATGTAGATGGAGCTAGAGTATCACCGGATGGGCAGGTAGCCAGATTGTAAGGCTAAACAGGTAGCCCTGATAACACAGGTTACTGTGCCAGTTCTGGACTAATACTGGACCGTATTGGTCCAGCTTTGATTCAATTCTGCCCAAGTAACATGTGTTATCATTGAGGGAAGTGGACTTATTAACCACAGATGGACATACACTTAGGCCACCGTGAGGGTGAAGGTAATCTGTTCAGATGCTCCATATCTCTATTTTTTTCCCCTGCGCAACGAACCCACCTCCTTTTCAATCAACTTCAAAGATTCTGAAATTCTACCGTCAACTGATCATAAGCACCTCGGCATTACCTTTAATAACAAAGGGAATTGGCTTAGCCATGTGAGTAATCTCATAGCAAACGCTCAACACAAACTCTCCTTACTTAAAGGTCTAAAATATATTCTAGACCGTAAATGTCTCGAGATCATGTACAACACATTTATTAGATCATCTTTAGAATATGCAGATGTTGTGTGGGATAATATTCCACAATATCTTGTAATTCAGTTAGAGGATATCCAAAAAGATGCTCTCAGAACGGTATGTGGAATGATACGTAGTGCGAGCACTGAAGACCTGCACTTAGAAACAGGCATCGAAACGTTGTCAAGTAGACGTGAATTTCATAGATTATCTATGCTATTTAAAATTATTAACGGGATGACCTGTGAGGTTCTGGTCAACCACCTTCCATCACTATCGCAAGCACGAAATCCTTACAATATCCGTCATCCAAATTTCTTCACTCCATTCCCCTGTCGTACTGAGCTCTTCTATGGATCCTTTTTCCAGCAACCGTCCGCGCCTGGAATATGCTTCCTGTGCCGGTGATAGATTTTGTCACTCTTCTAGAATTTAAAAGCAAACTCAAGGCTATGGCACCCATACGACAACCCCCTGAGTGGTATTACGTAGGCCCGAGGTTTGCCAACATAATGCTATGCAGGCTCCGAAACGGTTGTAGTTCTTTAAACCGACATCTATTTGACAACTTTCTGTCGGAATCTGCCAGTTGTTCTTGTGGGCACAATGATGAATCTGCAAACCACTACCTCTTACATTGTGCCATTTTTAACGAGCAAGAGTCGTTTTCCAAAATCAGCTTGCCTTGAGCGATATTTCTCTTGCTAATCTTACGGTCAACCAGCTTCTATACGGGACTTACACTGCCAACTTGGAAATGAACAAACTGATCTGTAATACGGTATGTCAATACCTAATTAACACCAACCGCTTTCAGTAGCTTCCCGTTCGCGAACTTATAGTTTAAGGGGTAAAAGGACAGCAGCCCAACATGTACAGGTCGGGCCGAAGACAGCACCTAGAGCTCACCTCTGCTATTCTTCCATTTGATCTTATTCCTCGCTCTCTCTATCGCTCACCCTCTCTCCCCTCCTTTCCCTCTCTCTCTCTCTCTCTCTCTCTCTCTCTCTCTCTCTCTCTCTCTCTCTTTCTCGGTCTTTCTTCCTACTCTCCCCCACCTCACACTCAACATTTGCTGCCATTTTGTTGTAACAAAATTTTTGTATAATCTGTATGTCTATGGGAGACACGGGCATAAGACTCTAAGTCTTATCGTGCTTCCATCTGAACAAATAAATCACGTTTAGACCAAGATGCTCCATATGCTAAGCTAGGAAATTTTAAGTGTGGATTTTAGTAGTTAATATAAAGAATGTTACGGAATCCGAATATTTTCTCAGGAATGTTAAGTAACGGATTTTAGCATCTACTGCTGCGAAATCCAAGATGGTAGTCAGAGCCTAAGGAGACCATGAAAAGCCCTCGCTTAGGAAATTTCTGATAGCTTTTAAAATTTAAGAGCGCTAAGAAATTTTACTTGAAAATTGGAATATGTTGTGATTTGTGCCCGAAGCTTTTTGGTTCAACTTGGTAGACTATACCCATATGCAGCAACCGTAACTATACACATCTCACCTGAATTGTTTGGCCGATACAACTGGAGTACCTATCAGACGGTTGACCCAACCAGCCAGAAAAGATTATTCGATATGACAAGCTTGATATACGAGGCTCGACATTGACACCTGGTGTGCCATTAGATCGTGTGAAGATCCAAGGTCAAACCTGTTCCCGGATCTGATAGGGAGTACACCAAAATGACAGGTGCAAGAATTCAACTTGGCTCTCCGTAAAATCAGAAAATGGTAGGACATCCTAGTCATCCGTCCCATTGGAATCTAGCTGATATCCTGGTCCTCGTGGGAGCTTTAGGCTATATCTTTCTTAGGTACACTAGCATGGATGCCCGTTTTTGGGAACAAGCTGAATGCAGATGTATCAGGTCGACTTCCAGCCCCTAACCCCCTATCCCAGCGGCCACGAATTCAAGGTATGACATGCACCTATCCCAGCGGCCACGAATTCAAGGTATGCCATGCACATATCCCAGCGGCCACACATTCAATGTATGACATCCACCTATCCCAGCGGTCACGAATTCAATGTATGTCATGTACCTATCCCAGCGGCCACGAATTCAATGTATGACATGCACCTATCCCAGCGGCCACGAATTCAATGTATGACATGCACCTGTCCCAGCAGCCACGAGTTCAATGCATGACATGCACCTATCCCAGCGGCCACAAATTCAATGTATAACATGCACATATCCCAGCAGCCAGGAATGCGATGTATGACATGAGACGTACATCTGATTCATCAAACTTGGCTGATGCACACTGTCCTGTAATTTCGGATACCTAATGAAGATTCCCATTGGAACACTTATCATTTGCAGTTTCCTGTTCCGAATTTAGTTCAACAATTATTGCGGTTGATGAAACAAGTTCCCAGGATAGGTGCATTACCCCTTTCGAGCAAGAAATTCCTTAATCAGGATTGCACAGGAACAATCTGCCCCATACATCCCATTATTGCCAGTTAAGATAGGATAAGTTAAAGTCTGGAGGCTATTAGAACGGTTACTGCCCACTTATTCACAGCGAAATTTAATGTGAGAATTAATCCCAACACGGCGAGATGTGGGTGGAGCTTAGCTAGTGATGGGCGGGGTATAGCTAAAATTGAAAGGTCAATTGGATTGGAAGACATTGCTCCTATTATATATAATGGCGGCTTTCAAAGAGTATGATTTAGGAAAATGACACATTCGCATGAGAGAAAGACATCACATGTTTGCGACAACCACTGTGTAGTTGAAACAGCTCTATAATGTGGATATAGTCTTTGCGTCAGCATCATTGTTGTTGTTGTTGTTGTTGATGTTGTTGTTGTTGTTGTTGTTGTTGATGATGATGATGATGATGTTGTTGTTGTTGTTGTTGTTGTCCTGTATCACCGACCCCTCCGTTATCACCTTCAGCGTTCTCGTCGGCTAGAATGTCAGGTACCTCCACAGCCGAAGTTACATCCCGAGATTCCGGGCCTATGCAATTTGGGCATCTCAGATATCGCTTCTGCACTGGTAGGCCAATCATCGAGGATATGTGCAGCCTAAATGGGAAGCAAACATCCAGCTGGGAGGATGACCCGCCTATATAACAGCAGAACCAGTGGCACAGCGCGCCCAATCCACCCGCCCTAAATAAATGCCCCACCCACTACCCTGAGTGGAGAAAGAATCAGTCTAGCCGGGATACAACCATGGTCGAGGGGAATAACTTATTATGTCGAGAAGAGGATCGGGTGCCACAGAAGACACGCTTGTGTACAATTCATATGTGCCTTTTGCATGCTCGCCATCTTTGTTAGCTGTCCCACTCAATCGTGTCCCTTCTCTCTTCCAATGATCTCTCTAGATCACTATGTCACCCTCTCCCTGCATCATGCACTCAATCGCTCACCAACTCCCGCTCCTTTTGTAGGCTACCGTACATGTCCTTTCCGTCAGTCGGTCGTTTGGTTGATCGGTCGGTCGGCCGGTCGCTTGGTCCTTCGGTTCGGTCAGTTGGTCGGTTGGGCGGTTGGCCGGTTGGTTGGTCGATCGGTCTGTCAGTTGGTCAGTCGGTCGGTCAATCGGTCGGTCGGTCGGTTGGTACGTCGATTGGTCAGTTGGTTGGTCGTTGGTAAGTCGATCAGTCACCCGCTCACCCTACCGTCCGCCGATTCACTCTCTTACTCGCTCACTCACGCGATCGCCCTTTCATTCTCTCATTCTTTCTCTATCCCAGCCGATACCTCTCAAATCTCAAGAGATAGTCATTAAATTATGAGAGACTGTTCCATTTTCAATCACTCGGCGCGCACAGCGCGTCCCGTGTTACATACTAAATTGCATATTCTTCCTAAATTGCTGATCGATTCCTGACACGCCGAAGTAATAGCCCGAAAAATAAGAAGGCAATTCCGGGTTTCATGGCGTACAGATAGTCGCATCCATTCTATTGAATAAACTAGATCAATATCTGCACCACTTCATTCTGAATGTGCCTAAAGCGTGTTTCAATAAAGTTAAATTTAAAACACAATGTGTATGTTGAAAACCATTGTACTAAAAGTCGTTGCTGCTTTAAATCAGTGCCGATTTTCAGTGTAAATAATAAAAAATATTTTACACTAATCTAGACATAGCGCATGCATGTAGGAGATATTTAGGAAAATATAGAGAATGGAATCTTTTAATGAGGGTACCCGTCTTATCCGTGAGTGACAGAGAGGAATTGGCGCTGTCTTGGTATGCCGCTGCAAACCCGTCCACATCGCTCCTAGCCGCTATTAGATTCGGTGACAATCAAACGAGTTATCTTTGAATTTCAAGTTTGTCGCTCTGTCTGAAAGTAACAAAGCTAGCATCACGATAGTTTCCTGGCCGAAGATAAATCTCAACAAGTTCTCTCTCCCTCAAGACGGTTCTAATTTAATGTGACATCAGTGTCCCGGGATCCATCCGGAGAACATGGTCCATATTTATTAGATGACAAATGACGAGACAGATGTAATCTCTCGCCGGAGGCGCTTGGTTGGCGGTTGCGTCTCTGACTTTCAAATAAGAGTTCATTGGTTCGCGTCTCCGCGGTGTCCTATGATTGCTGGTGGCGGCGGTGTAGTCTCGTTCACTCATCGATATCTTTCTCCACCCACGAACACGATCGCTCCTTCGGAGGGGGCATTATACAGTTTGTCCAGGTAAAATGTAAAGGAAGTTTCTCTGGCGGTCAGTTTGGGCGGTGGCGTATACTATGTTGTATACGTAAGCCCTGTCCTTATATAGACGTACCATGACGGTGAGCCTATATAAAGACGGGATTTACGTGCACAACATAATAGAAGCGTAAACAAATTGCTTAATTTGCCTATGGTTAAGACAAAGACATTTTACATGACACAATATATATGGGTCATTTAAAAAGTCTTTGTTTTATACCATAGACAAATTTGCTTATGAATCTAGTTGATGTACATGTAAGTCTAAGCTTAAAGTCCCGCCATTATATAGTTGAACCGTCAGGGTACAACTATATAAGGACAGGGCATATGTGTACAACATAGTATACGCCACCGCCCAAACTTCCTGGCAAAGAAACCGCATTTATATGTATGAATATGAAATGGTGATGCGAATGTCAATGACGACGATGAAAGTAATGAAGCCGACGAGAATGCTGAAGGTGATGACGGAGGGGTCGGTGATACAGGACAACAACAACAACAACAACAACAACAACAACAACAACAACAACAACAACAACAATGATGCTGACGCAAAGACTCTATCCACATTATAGAGCTGTTTCAACTACACAGTGTTTGTCGCAAACATGTAATGTCTTTCTCTCACGCGAATGTGTCATTTTCCTAAATCATACTCTTTGAAAGCCGCCATTGTATATAATAGGAGCAATGTCTTCCAATCCAATTGACCGTTCCATTTTAGCTATTCCCCGCCCATCACTAGCTAAGCTCCACCCACACCTCGCCGTGTTGGGATTAATCGATCCCCAAAAGCTCTGGCTATCAATTTCCTGAAACTATACAGGGAAGTTGTTGAATGTTTTGTAACTAATTTGACTGGGTGCTGTTGCTGCCCAGTCAAATTAGTTTCAAAATATTCAACAGAATATTTATTAAATAGTAAAAGCAAACACTTTGTACAACAACGCATAGACCGTCTTCAAATATGCGTTCGTGACGTACTTATCGACATCAATCATGACGTCATTCATTATGATGACATTGTACACATCACGCAGTTCATTATAACGTCATATGATGGGTGGGTACTCTGGAAAGGTGAATTATATTCTAAATATTTAACAGAATCTTTCCTACTAACTAATATATTTTGGTAACATTTTAACTGTTTAAAGAGCTGTACTGTAACAATATCTATTCACGTCTTATTCAGGAACGTTGTGCATAATCGAACTTTCCAGTTTATACATTCATCATATGACGTCATGCTCAACTACGTGACGTGTATGATGACGTCATAATCTCGGACGTCAGGAATGACGTAATAACTTTTTCACGGACGCATAATTGATGACGAACTGAAGCGCTGTTGTATCGTTTTACTATTTAATGAATATGCTGTTAAATATTTTGAATCTAATTTGACTTGGCGCAGTTGCTGCCATAGGCAGCAGCAGCAGCACCCAGTCAAATTAGTTTCAAAATATTTAGCAGCTTACCCGTATAGTTCTCTGGAACTACACAATTGCACCTGTATAGTTTTCTGGAAATTGATAGTCATGGAGTTCGGGAATCTTTCGATCCGAGCACGGGCGAATCGTGTGTGGAGATTTGCTAGAGATGGGCGGGGTACATTTAGATTCATCCGTTCCTAAATATGTTATGTTTCCTTTCTATATCCACACATAGGGCAGGCTAACGGTCAATGGGTTCGGTTGAATTTGAACTGAACAATATGGTTTCGCTCACTCGATATGGAGCGTGTTAGAAAACTCTGAATAGAAAGATTGTCGAGCTAGAAATAGACGATTCTTTACAATTGTAACCTTGACCTACCGTTCTATGTCATTGTGATCTTTAGTATCCAGATCTACAAGAATGTCTAGTCAGATGACATTCTAGAATAGATAAAGGATAATTTCTGTATATGTCTTCTTATAAAGGTGCATATTCACAGCAGAACAACTGAAAATAATATTATTTAAATTGTATACTTTTAGAGGTTTAAACTGTGGGCCTAGATGTAACGAAACGAAATAAATTTTAAATCAATATAATCTTTTAAGTTGTGAATTTAAATTAGGGACTCGTGTCTCTGTTTAAATTTTACAACTTAAAAAAATTATATTAATTTATATGGAATGAAATCATCATATGTTAAGATTAATTTTGTTTCATTACACCTAGTCACACAATTTAAGCCTGTAAAAGCATACAATTTTATCAATATTATTTTCAAGCATTCTGGTGTGAAAAGTCACATTTAACAGCATGGCGGTACCAAAATTCCAAAATGTGGTCGGTTTTCTCCCCAGATACTACGTTCTATATCAAATATTCGAGCTATTTTGGACTCCTAGGTTCTCTTTATCTTTGAATGACGGAACTGACAGCAAGATGGTTTTATTGGCAGAGATAGCTTTCCAGCCTTACATTGATGTGACAATATCACGGGTTCCATCATGCGAGCCACACACGATAAACACTTCTGCAGTGGTCTTGAGGAATGCCCTTTTTCAGGCCAAGAGAATACTTCTTTGAAAAATGTACCTATTGAATGACTGGTTTGCTAACCGATTTCAAAATAGTGTTCTCTTGGCCTGCAAATGGACACTGATTAAGCGAAAACCTGTATTATTTAACATTACCATTTCGACGGTCACTCTGGCAAAAACGGCATCTGTAGAGGACTAGAGGAATGACCATTTAGCGGATAACAGAATTTTTTTTTTAAATTACGGTGGTAAATCTAAAGAAAAGGTAATAATATAAGTTTCTTGACAAATCTTCACTATAATTTGTTAATGGATCTTTCCATGTTTATCCATTCATCATATGACGTCATAAGACATCATAATCAACTACGTGACGTGTAAGATGACGTCATAATCACGACGCCACGAATGACTCGATATAGCTCGTCTTTAACCCGTAATAGTCCGACACGTTGTACGAATTGTATGTCTTTACCATTTAATAAATATTCAGTTGAATATTTTGAAACTAATTTGACTGGACGATGTTGCTGCCAACAGCTTACCTATATAGTTTTCTGGAAATTGATAGTCACGGAGTTCAGGGATCGATCGATGCCAACACGGACGAGGTGTGGGTGGAGCTTAGATAGAGGTCCGTTGGTATGAGTAGCATATAAGCGCTTTGAGGCGCTGTTGACACACGAGTGGTTAGTGTGGCCTCTTAACTTAGAGTTATCATATTTCCAATAATAAACATAACCATATTCCATACGACCAATGAAATCGTTTCTTTGTTTTACAAACCCCCCTCACTTAATTTTCCCATATCCGGGAAAAGAAATGTTGGAATCTTAAGGCAATATTTTCAACATTCTTTCTAGGAGTTTTTCTGCAGCCAGACCCTAATCACACGGAATGACTTTTTTGTTTTCTGTAGCTCAAAATTAGACATGAAAGTCTTTAGGCTATTATCTGGTTTCAGACCCTTTACTCAAAATTCTGAAAAATGTAATACCATCAGTTTTGTCTAAAAAGCTCAAAACAGCTGTGTTTCTGATAGGGGTAGATGATTTCAGACCTTTTCAGAATATTTTCAGAGAGTCTATTTTCATGCCAGCAAAATTCATTAACGAGCCAGCCATTCCAGTGTTAAATTTTCAAAAATAGTCTTCCGCAAATGGACACTCACTGAGAAAACGTTTTGGATTTTCTTGATCAATCTTGACAATTTAGAAAATGCGCATTTGCAAACTAAGAAAAGACTATATATTTTTTTAATGACCATTGGTAAATTTTCAAATTAGTCTTCTCATGGTCTGCAAAGACGGCCACTGCAGAATCCGCTTTTGGCTGATATGAGTGGCATAGGGTTAAGGGACAAAGATTAATATACAATATTTTATGATGCAATCAACTTTCGCGTCCGAATTTAATAATTTAACACGCTACCGGTGATGACAATGACAATGACGATGCCGATGATAATGACGATGGCGATAACGGTGGCGATGACGACTATATAGCCGAGCATTTTACCAGTACCCAAGATAATTATATGATAGTGATACTGACGACGCTAACTTTTAGTTTAAACATTCTTCACGCCAACTTGATGATGATAACTACGATGACGACACGAGCGATAATAAGATAGATAATAAAAACAATGTTCGTTGTGATTAACTAAATACAGAACTCTTACAATACCACGACGAATAAGAGAACGAATTATTATTAATTACATCGATGTTTGTAATTGCATGCGCCAATCCGGACATGAGTGGCCATGGATTTGGCTAGGCTGCCATCGTGGAGACACCGCTGTGAATAAACACTTAATTACAGGAATATTTGGGTGGCCGCCAGGCTGATTAACACTCATGTCATGACATTGGGTATACGGTATCTTAACCCTTTAACCGTTTTACTCCCAGTGTCTCAATAGAGGGATCCGGTTCTACCTATGCTCCGCACATTTCTAGCTAATCTCCGCCCATGCCCGTGTTGCCCTAGATCGAACCAGGAGTTCCCAGAATCCTAATATCAAGGTAACTATACAGGTAAGCTGTTGAATATTTTGAAACTAATTGGACCGGGTGGTGTTGCTGCCTATGGTTAGTTTCAGAATTCTCAACAGAATTTTTATTAAATAGTAAGACATACAATAGGCCTTTCCAGCTTATCCAACAATCACATGACGTCATAATAAACTACGTGACGCGTAAGATGACGTCATAATCAATTACGCCATATTACGCCATGAATGACGTAGATGAGTGCGTCACGACTGCTTTATTGATGACGGACTAAGCGTTGTTGTACGAATTTTATGTCTTTACTGTTTAAAAAATATGTTGTTGAATATTTTGAAACTAATTTGACTGGGCGATGTTGCTGCCATAGCTTACCTGTATAGTTTTCTGGAAATTGATAGTCAGGAAGTTCAGGGATCGAGCGATTCCTCCATTCGTAAGCTTGACTGCATGTGACGTTTATATACTTGAGCGGCAGATCGGTTCATCCATTTCAAGACAGCTACAGGAAATCTGTTGAATATTTCGAAAATAATTCAACTGGGATTTGTTGCTGCTTATATCCCAGTCGAATTAGTTTCAAAATATTCAACAGAATAGTTCTAATATAATATAGAGTTTGTTGCTTTTGTTCTGTCAACATAAACAGGTTAACCGCTTCGGACGCCTTCACGAAGTCTACGAAAGAAAACATGGCTATAGGCGAAAGCATATCCAGATACATAAATGGAGACGCGACAAATAATTGTACCCCGACCTAATGTCAACAATATTGAGCCATTTTCAGTAGGTTATCGCGGATAACGTAAGATGGTGCTGTTAAAAAGCAGTAAGAACAACGAGTGATGTCGCAGAGCAATATCTGTCTCCAATAACTACCGTAGCAAATAACGTTAGTTTAACTCGGGTTACGCCAGAGGGAGAATTGAGCAAAATACGTAAACTTGGCGTGATTCCAAGTACCCTTCTCCGCTATAAGCAACAATATACGAGTCTTCTTTTGAACACGTAACATACGGAGCCACAATCAATGGACCTTTCTAGTTTATCCATCAATCATATGACGTCATAATCAACCACGTGACGTGTAGGATGACTTAATAATCAATGACGTCATGAATGATATAACTAAGTTCATCACGAACGCTTAATTGATGATGGACTAAGCGTTGTTCTACGAATTGTATGTCTTTACTATTTAATAAACATGAGATTGAATAATTTGAAACTAATTTGACTGAGCGCTGTTGCTTCTATAGGTAGCAACTGCACTCAGTCAATTCAACAGCTTACCTGTATAGTTATCTGAAAATTGATAGTCAGGGAGTTGAGGGATCGATAGCTGAGCGAGAGATGGGTGGGTATAGCTGAAACTGGATTCCTCCATTGGTCCCATAAGCTAGTTACCATAGAAAATAAATTGCATTAACTGACCACTAGTCATTAGTGGTCAGTTCAATATGACCTTAGATAGCAACACGTCTTTGTAACATCGTCTGCAAATAAATATAGATATCGGACCGTATCGTGTTAGTGTCCGATTTGGCCCTAGGCTTGACAATATATGGACATGTATAATATTGCGCTGATCTATGAGTGATTGTCGTCATGTGTAAGTCACCTTTACAGAGTATTCATCTATCAATCTGACGTCATATGACGTCATAATCAGCTAAGCGACGTGTAGGATGACGTCATAATCACTATGTCATAGATGATTCTATATGGCCTGTCTTTAACTCTCTATGGTCCGACACGTTGTACGAGTTGTATGTCACTACTATTTAATAAACATGCTGTTGAATATTTTGAAACTAATTTGACCATAGGCCCAGTCAAATTAGTTTCAAAATATTTAACAGCTTAGGGGCCTATATAGTTTTCTAGGAAATTGATAGTCAGAGAGTTCAGAGCTCGATCGATTCCAACGCGGACGAGGTATGGGTGGAGCTTAGATTGAGATGGGCGGGGCATAGCTAAAACTGAAAAGGTCCGTTGGATATTGGCCTATCATTACACGCACTAGTGGTACCGAAGTTTAATTGGATATTGATTGTTACACCAATGGGCGGATTCTATCTGTCGCTCAATTGTATGATGCCATAATCGAATTCGTCACTTGTTAGCTGACGTCATAAGCGAAATGACATATTTCCGTCAGGAAAATCGAAAAGTCCGTCACGAATATGTACGAATTGTATGTCTTTGGTGAATTTACAATTTAATAAACATTCTGATGAATATTTCAAAACTAATTTGACTGGGAGTTATTGCTGCCATTTGTAGTAACATCTCGCAGTTAAATTAGTTTAAAAATATTTAAAAGCGTACCTTGTATATCTACCACGAGGTTGCTGTTCTGGGGCTGCAGCGTTCAAGGTAGTAAAATCGATTCAAACGCGAGTAAATAATTGGCGGAGCTTAGCTAGAAATGGGAGGGGCAAAGCTAGAAATGGGAGGGGCAAAGCTAGAAATGGGAGGGGCAAAGCTAGAAATAGGAGGGGCAAAGCTAGAAATTGGAGGGGCAAAGCTAGAAATGGGAGGGGCAAAGCTAGAAATTGGAGGGGCAAATCTAGAAATGGGAGGGGCAAAGCTAGAAATGGGCTGGGGAGGGGCAAAGCTAGAAATAGATCGCTCTATTGGATATCAGGGGAAATCTATGATGACAACTACGGGCGCGGTAATCAAACATTAGGCATCTTGATCCCAAGACGTCTTGACCAAACTAAACTCTCTCATTTACCACATTCACTCCCACTGTTACAACGTTTCCGGTTTTAGCTACGCCACACACATCTGTAGCTAAGCTCCACCCACGCTTTGCCCCTACTGGGTTCGATCGATCACTGAACTCTCTGTACTATTAGTTTCTACAAAACTATACAGGTAGGATGTTGACTATTTTGAAAGTAATATGACTGGGTGCTGTTGCTGCCTTGCAGCAACATCATCCAGTCAAATTGGGTGAAAAATATTCAACAGAATGTTTATTAAATGGTAAAGACATACAATTCCTACAACGACGCTTTAGTCCGTCACCAATTATGCATTCGTGACGAAATTAATTACGTCAGTCATGACGTCATTGATTATGACATCATCATACACGTCATGTAATTGATTATCACAAACACTTCGTACAACAACGCTTAGGCCGTTATCAGTTAAACGTTCGTGACAATCTTAGCTACGTCATCTATGACGTCGTTGACTATGACGTCAGCCTACACGTCACGTAGTTGATTATGACGTCATATGATTGACTGAGAAGCTGGATTCCTCCCAGTTACGTCCATCTTGATCGGAAATGTAAAACAAAATCTCATTTCGAATTTCTGCAATTTTGATCTTTTGAACATTTAATGCCAATAATATTGGATTTTGAATCTAATTTGGGTAAAATCTGTTCAATACCCTATATCCGGACGTTTAATTTCGATGCCATCAATCCTATCTATCATCTATCTAGCTATGCAAAACAAATTCTTCCTTCAAATTTGGCATTTCCTTTTATGTTTTTTAGCATTTAGATCGAAGGTATTAAATTAACTCCGTCTTTGAATGTCATGAAACACGAGCGGTGACCCGAACTTTATTGAATTCATGAATAGTTCTTCTGATTACATAGTCTATTTTCTTCTGAGTAAAGCCGACTCGCATTCTCATTGGATAGTTGTCTTTGGTGATAATTATTGACCAATGGAATTGTTAGAAAATCTTTTCAGAAGAAAACAGTAGAGTCTCAGAAAAAAACGTTATCGAATTTATCTCTTGGAGAGTTTCCGCCTAAACGCGATAGTACAAATGACGTTCGATCAGGCATCCATCTTTGTCAAGTTTCCGCGTTCAGATAGGGCTAACGTACAACTCAGAAGTAACTTAACATGTTTACCAAACAAAATAAAATGCACTGTTGAATATTTTGGACTTAAAGGAAGCTTAACCTTATCTTATACTAACTATTCGGGTGATAGAATTTGCCGCCACTCATGGTCCATCCCTCATCCCTGACATTTAAGCTTTTTATCGTGCCGACAACGAAAGATATTCAGGCGTTAATAGCTAAATATTGTCACATTTCTAATGCCTATGGTGGCTGTCATGATTTACTTTTCATCCAATCAGAAAAAAACCTAGCAATGTGGTATAAAAGCACTCAGACATGTAAGCTGTTGAGTATTTTGAAACTAATTTGACTGGAAGGTGTTTCCAGGCAAATTAGTTTCAAAATATTCAACTGGATAAGTATTACACAATACAGAATGTAATGCATTGGCATTTACATGACATCACACACTATCGCGTGAGGGGACAAAATGGTGTCGATCACTGTTCAACATATACGCGATATTACAAAGCAGATAATTGTGTTACAGATAAGGGAATGTGACAAGATATGAATGATATGGAATCTATAAACTATAATCTATCGGTGCAATATAACATTTAAGATGCGATTCGCATCCCTTTAATTTGGATGGAAGCCATTGCCGCCTAAGGCAGCGATGGATTCCAATCAAATTAAGTTCAAAATATGCAACAGAACATTTCTTACACCGTGTTCAAAATTGTACTAACTAACATGTTTCTGTTGTTTTGTAAACATGCTAACTTATTTATAAGCCATACTGTAGGCAGCTGCTAGTCGCACGTTGTGTCGTCTTTAATGCGGTAATTACGTTCGATCCGACCAATTTCATCAGCTGATTTTCGCCGCCAGATTTGCTGAAAGCTAGTTACAGCTAAGAATATGTTTCCTCAACACGAAGATTGTACTGGGGATGTGAGTCCATTACTAAATTTATTGACATTCATCTGGGCATCTGTGCGTGAGTGGTTGCGTGAGTGGTTGCGTGCGCCCGTAATAATTGACCATGAAACTGTCATCGATACTATATTATATTAGTCTACACTATACAGAAAAAAAGAACACACAGTTTAAAGGGATAGAGAAGATAAAAGCAATCCTAACATTTACAGGTTATGCTGAAGCATTTGAGAAAGACAACATAAATAAAACACAATGGACCTTTCCATTTTTAGCCATGCCCCGCCTATCACTAGCTAAACTCCACACACACCTCGCCGTGTTGGGATTGATCGATCCCCCAAATGCTCTAGCTATCAATTTCCTGAAAACTATACAGGGAAGCTGTTGAATATTTTGTAACTAATTTGACTGGATGCTGTTGCTGCCTATGGCAGCAACAGCGCCAAGTCAAATTAGTTTCAAAATATTCAACAGAATATTTCTTAAATAGTAAAAGCAAACAATTTGTACAACAAAGCATAGACCGTCTTAAAATATGCGTTCGTGACGTACTTATCGACGTCATTCATGACGTCATTCATTATGATGTCATTGTACACATCACGCAGTTCATTATGACGTCATATGATGGGTGGGTACTCTGGAAAGGTGAATTAACTCATCAGGTACAAACAGTTTTAGAAAATCAATTTAAAGAGAAATGTAGACCTGACATCAGCGAGTCAAGCTGCTTATCATTCTATAACAAAATATAAAAACGATGTAAATTTTGGAACGATACTTCACAATTCTACCCCAACGTGATGCAATAACGTTATGCCATTTTAGAACGCTAAATCACAAATTAGCTATTGAGACTGGGAGGTGGACGGGGACAGAAAGGAGTGAACGTCTTTGTGATACATGTAACTGTGTAGAGGATGAACTGCACTTTCTTTTTGTCTGTCCCAAATATAACACAGAAAGACAAATATATATCCCCGAGTACTACACTAACAATCGCACAATAGAAAAGAACAAAAAGCCTCCTTTAAATATGCAACAAGCCGGTGCTAATAAACCCCTGTAAATACCTTATCCATGCGAAGAAAAAGCTATAACTCGTGATTTTAAACTCGCATGCAATTATGCCTGCTCTATTTAAATTTTCCGCGTATATGACCATTTTAATTAAACTTAATGCTAATGCGATAACAAACTGTAGATAGGATTTATGAGAAATATTGATGCTCTGTTACATCATAATGTTATAATGCTAACAATATGAAATATGTAATTTATATCTACCGCCAGTATATTAATTGTAAAATATTTTCCCTCATATGCTTTATGTAAAGCCTGAGTGAATAAAACGTGAACTTGAACGTGAACTTGAAACGTGTGCGTGCGTGCGTGCGTGTGTGCGTGCGTGCGTGCGTGCGTGCGTGCGTGCGTGCGTGCGTGCGTGCGTGCGTGCGTGCGTGCGTGCGTGCGTGCGTGCGTGCGTGCGTGCGTGCGTGCGTGCGTGCGTGCGTGCGTGCGTGCGTGCGTGAAAGACACAGTGTATAGTTTTCAGTTCAAATCAGAAATGTTTTAATGATCCCAGATTGTGTAATCACCTCATGCCGTTGGTTATCCATGTGTAGTGACCAATGATCCGAGGCTGCAGTACTCCCCTCAATACCATTACCCCTATCACTACCATTACCGCTACTACTACCACTATTAGCACCGCAAATACACATACCCCTATCACTTCCATTGCCACTACTACCGCAACTACAAATACCACTATTACTACCACTAGTCACTACCACTACTACCACAACTACACATACCCCTATCACTACCACTACTAGCACACCTACACATACGTCTATCACTACCACTACTCCTGAAAAAACACATTTCTCCTTCGATCAATACTTACCATTATATTACTCTTTGATAATACAGCTAGCTAGCTAGCTAGCTGGCTCTATGAATCTAGATTTAGACAGCATTACCGGCTCCTGGAACCGGGTACCCGGATCCCAACAACCGGGTACCCGTCTGCCAGTGAGACTCATTCTTGTTTGCATACCAACAAGTGCAATACATGCTTTTTGCATAGAGAAAGATCTTAGAGTTTTCTCAAAGTTTTCTTTGTGCCTAATTAATTTTAGTTTCGCGCCTGAAATTATTGGATTACCATGGAAGGAACTACTGAAACTCAGGTCGTATTCTTTCATGTTATTCTCTAGCATATATGGAGACTTAAGTCTCTGAAATCTCGTCTGTGTTGCATGTCCCAATTTCTGGCTCCGAATCTGGGACGCGTGGTTACAACGATGCCAGATAAGATCGCCTCCTTTAATCATAACGGCGATCGGGCAGTAATATGAAATTGGATGTTGGCGTCACGGTTTTTAACACTAAAATCGGCTGACGTCGTTCTCCGTATTATCCGAGCGGGTGACGTACCACTCGTTTGATTTCTCGGATTTTTATGGTGAAGGAAATGTTTCATTAATTCGCGTATCTTATTCTTGGTGCTGCGTGCGTTTTTCTACCAGAAACTTTAGAATTATGTCAAGTTTGGGTGGTAATCACGATCTGTTTGCGTTGATCGATGATTTCAAAATTCTTGATTAAAGATGTGTGTTCTGCGGTTTTACCGTGTTCTACAGCAATTTGTTTTAATGCATTTTGTTGTTTCCTTCACGTATCGTTTTGGCCTTCGTTTGAGAAGTATAATTTTGATATTAATTCTTAAATATACCGCGAATACAATTCGATATGGTTCCTGGTTCCGTGTAATACATCCTTCAGGATCAATTTAGTGGTGTATTAGTGGCCCGCTATCGTTCTTGTCGCCAGCTTACGCGATCTTGGTTGTAACGTTGCGGGTGTGCGGTGCCGGAGGGTTAACATTTAATTTATGGTCAAAATATTTGAAAATTATTTGTCTGCCTTCCATTCCAGTTTTGTTCCACTTGCTTATTTGAGGATTTGTGCTTATTTTTAGGCCAAGCCTACCACGCCATCTTGCTCTGAGTGCCACAAGTGTGTTAAGATTGCCTATAAGGACCATGTCTGTTTTAGATGTTCCAAGTGTAATGTTGACAATAGATTTAATGTATGTGCAGTGTGGCCGGTTGAGTTACTAGTTGAGTTTCCTGCCTAGAAGGACTTGGCTGGGTCTGACGCGGGGTCAGGCGGTGCGAAAACAAATCTGGGAGCATCTGTTTCGACCCTTGTTGGCGCTCCTCGCCTGAAGTCGGAGGCTTCGGAGATGGCACCTCCGGAGTGGTTTGGGCCCGCTATGCAAAGCTTCTTGCATAGCGTCCTACCCACGCTGGTGTCGTCTCCGATACAGAGGACTGTAGGGTAATCTCTCTCCATGCCCGGTATGGACCCTGTCATTGGTTACCGATAGGGGCCATCTCGTATGGCTCCCTAGCGGACACGTCGGCTCCGGCCTGGTGGGTACTGCTTCTCTGCGGCCACCTCCGGGTAGTCCAGTAGTGGTAGCCAGTCCGTTGGGCATGGGAGCCGTTCGCCAGGATGGCTCCAGTGTTTCCTCATCTGGTGACGACTCTTCGGGGTCTGAGGATGAGGAGGTTGAAGAGGAGAGGTAGTTGCAGCCTGAGATACTGCAGGTGGAGAGCATGGAGGTCGATTCCATCCTGCATGGAACTGCCCTCCATCTGTCTGGCTTGGCGCAAGCCATGGCAACTGCTCCACCCATGGTTGAGACCACACCAGTACCGGGCACCCGTCAAGTACTGGTTGGTTTGCTACCAACCGACACGGTGACGGGTGTTGCTGGCCAGGCTCGGTACACGCCTATCTCGTCTGATCTGGCGGCCACACGTGGGGTGCCGTTGGCTCCTGTGTATGGCCATGGTTCCATAACTGCTACAGGTCTGCACCGTTTTCCGTGCGGGCCTACTCCATGGAACAGTTTGTCTCATGGGGTGGCAGTGGAACCGTGCAGTACTGGTGTTGGTGGCTTGCCAGAAGTGGCTCCTATCTGGGAGGCTGCTGCTGGTAGGCCCATGAATACATCAACGGGTGATGTATTCCCTGGGGTGTCTTCTTCAGAGACGGACAGGTCTGAGGCTCTGGCTTGGCTAGCCAGGGTGGACATGTCCGTGGTTCCGACCACGGCCGAAGAAGACATGCCCCGTCCATCGGTTGCATCGATTTGGAAGGGGTGTTCCCCGCGGCTCGGATTCAATCCATTGGGCTGGATCCACGGTTCAAGGAGTTGCTTGATGCTATTTATAGCAAGCAACTCTTGACCAAGAGCCAGCTCCCTGTGGCCTCTAGGGAGGTGCGGGAAAGGTGCCGTATTCGCAGAGGGGAGTACGAGCACTATGGTGTGGACACGCCAGCCAGGTTAGGAGCGGATACTGTTCTGACTCTGAAATTGCTTTCAGATCTAGGCTTGATAGTCAACAGGGAGAAATCCGAGTTGTCACCCATTCAACACTTCGTTTGTTTTGGGGATGCGATTCGATCTCGAGGAAGGCAGGGTTTACCAGTCAGAGCCACGAGTGGTGTCTGTTAGCCATCCTGGAGAGTTTTCGATTGGGAAACCAGATTCAGGCGAGGAGGTTTCTTCAGATGCTGGGCATAATGGTCTCCATGGAGCAGGTAATCTCGTATGCTTCTCCGATGCGAAAACCTATCCAGTTGTATCTGATGTCTCTGGAAACAGAAAACAGAACCCCTGTCAAAGCTGGTACCAGTTTTGGAGCCAATCATGTCGCATCTTGTATGGTGGAAGAAGCATCAGAATCTCCTAGTAGGAGTTTCGCTTCACCTACCGCACCTCAGCTGTCCGTGTACACGGATGCATCGCTGGAGGGGGGGGGGTGTAGCTGCCTGGGAGAACACCAGGTTTCGGGCACATGACTCTCAAAGAGAGTCAGCTGCATATCAATCTGTTGGAAATGATGGCAGTGGAACTGGCTATGGAAACGTTTTGTTCCAAAAGTCAGGGGCAAGGTGATATTGATAAGGTCGGACAATTCGACAGTAGTATTATACATAAATTGCAAAGGTGGGACCAGGCCACCCACACTGTGTATGAAGGTGTGGCACTTGATTCAATGGTGCAGGAATTACTCAGTTGTTTTGAAAGCAGCTTATATTCCTGGGCGATTGAACATTCTGGCGGATGCTTTGTCTCGCAGACAGAGGATTCTGCCAACAGAATGGTCTCTCAACCCTCCAGTTCTTCACAGGATCTTCGAGCATTGGGGCATACCAAACGTGGATGGACTTGTTCGCCACAAAGGAAAATGCTCAAATCATGACTTATGTCTCGCCGATTCCAGATCCAAATGCCGTCGATACAGACGCTCTGGCGATAAGCTGGAGAGAGATGCACGCTTGCGCTTACCCGCCCACCATTCTTCTGCCGAAGGTTTTGGTGGAGATCAGGGAGGAGTCGTGCCTGGTCTTGCTAATAGCGCCATTTTGGCCCAGCAGGGCGTGGTTCACGGATCTTCTGGATCTGCTGGTGGATACTCCAGTGCAGGTTCCCGAGATACCGAACATAATCTCCCAGGCCAAGGGCCGCTTCCTACACGAGCGGCCCAAGATGTTCAAATTTACTGTGTGGATGTTATCAAACAACGTTCCACGTTGGAAGGCTTTTCTCAACAGGCTGCGAGTTTCATCGCAACCACAAAGAGGAGGTCAACCTTCAAGTCACATAACCACAAGGTTAACAAATTTGCAGAGTGGTGGGAAGGAAAGGGTATTGCTAGCTTTCAATCCACTATTCAGCAAGTAGCAGACTTTCTCTGTGAGCTGTTCTTTACAGGACTGGCACCTGTCATAATTGCTGAATACAAGTCAGCTTTGGCATCAGTTATCCCTTGTCTAGCCAACAGGGATAGTCCAAAGGTGACCCAGTTGGATGTGATGGTGAAGGGAATGAGCAATCTCCAACCGAGACAACCGGTAGTCATTCCAGACTGGAGTCTATCTGTGGTGCTTAATGTACTGGCCAAGCACCCTTTTGAACCTTTGGGTTCGGTTAGTCTAAAGCATCTGACTCTAAAGGCGGTTTTTCTATTGGCAGCTTCCTCAGCTATAAGGCGCAGTGAGATCCATGCGCTTTCAGCAGAGAGGGACAGATTTATTGTGTCCGGAGAGAGTCTGCGATTGCTGCCAAGAGCATGGTTTATGTCAAAGAATCAATCTTTGAAATATCCCGGCAAACCGATCATTATACCAAAACTAACACGGTTTGATCGTGATGCCGGTGCCTGGTGTTCAGTCTGCGCTTTGACCAAGTACAAGAAACGGACGAACTCTCTACGGTCAAATGATAGATATCTGTGGATCTACCATAAGAAGCAATATGGTGCCACATCCATAGATTCTATCTCTCGTTGGGTAGTCGAATGCATTCAGACTACCCACGAGATTGCGACTGGGCACCAGGTGCAAAGTGCTAGGGCTCACGATGTTAGAGGAATAGTCGCCTCGACTGCCCTATTCAATGGTGTCCCATTAGAGGACATCATGGCCGTTGCACAATGGCACTGTGAGTCCTCTTTCACGGAGTACTATATGAGGGACATGTCAGACTCAGCCAATCCACTCGCTTTAGCTGTTTCGAGATGACAGTTTATGGCCACACTGCTCTCCTCCTTTTGGTACTTTGAAAAGCAAAAGTAGTAAGAACAGACATGGTCAAGCGAGAGGAATTCAACCGTATGGAACACGTCTGGTCGAAAGTGTGTTGGTTGGTGGCTCCACGTCTGCAATCCATAGTTCATGAGGTAATTCCTGTTTGACAGTTTTTTTGCATTATGTTTACATATCATGATCATTCATCTTATATATTCATGCTCATTCCCTGGCTTATATGTTCAAAGAGCAGTTAGCCCTCTTCGCATATTTGTGTTTACAGGCGAGATGCATGTTCGCGAGTTGGGGGTGTGGGGGTGGGGTGGGGGGTGGTGGGGTGGGGGAGGGGGTTGGGGGGGGGTGCGTGGGGGGGGGAGGGAGCAATGATGCGAATGTGATCCGGTCCCAAACTTGTCGGTCCTTTTAGGTCTCCGTATGGCAAGTTTAAGTCTAAGTTCTTTCTCCAGGGGCAAAAGAGGCTATGCATGGCTTGCCCCTTCCCACCAGGTTACCGTCTAAATCTGGTGTTATCAAAGAGTCATATAATGATAAGTATTGATCGAAGGAGAATGAAGGAAATTTCAATTTCCCTTTCTCCGAGATCTAACAATACTTACCATTATGTTACGGAACCTGCCTCCCAGCTCCACGGAGGCAAGCCATTGGTATTCTCTTGTTTGGTAGCTATGCAAACAATATGAGTCTCACTGGTAGACGGGTACCCGGTTGTTTGGAGTCCGGTACCCGGTTCCAGGAGCCGGTAAAGCTTTCTAAATCTAGATTCCTGAGCCAGCTAGCTAGCTAGCTGTATTATCAAAGAGTAATATAATGATAAGTATTGTTGGATCTCGGAGAAAGGGAAATTGAAATTTCCTTCAACCTCTTTCACTAGCACTACTACTGCAAATACACATACCCATATCGGTGCCATTACCACCACCACTACTACTACTACTACTACTACTACTACTACTACTACTACTACTACTACTACTACTACTACTACTACTACTACTACTACTACTACTACTACTACTACTACTACTACTACCAGTACCACTACCACTACTACTACTACTACTACTACTACTACTACTACTACTACTACTACTACTACTACTACTACTACTACTACTACTACTACTGCTACTACTACTACTACTACTACTATACTACTACTACTACTGTACATTTTGTTACAGGTCGCCTATGTTGTGGTTGGGTGAGGATTATAGCGCCCTCTCCACGAGTGGCTATACTTGGTGGACCACCAGTGGAACTGGAATGCTCTTACAAGCCAGATAATGCAAAGGAAATTATTCTAGGACTATATTGGTATAGACGGAGTTCACACGAGAAGAAATTCTTGCTGGTGGCACAAATACCGAATAAAGGTTCGTACATGTAGTAGGAAATTAAAACACCCCTATTGTGATAGCGCTACGACGACGACGAGACGACGACTTCAATACGATAGTGAGGAAATGGTGGTGGTGGTGGCAGCGGCGGCGGCGGCGGCGGCGGCGGCGGCGGCGGCCGCGGCGACGACGACGACGACGACGACGATATGCTGATGATGATTGTGGTGGTGGTGGTGGTGGTGGTGGTGGTGGTGGTGGTTGTGGTGGTGATGGTGGTGGTGGTAGTGTGGCGGTAGTAGTGGTGGTGGTGGTGGTGGTGGTGGTGGTGGTGGTGGTGGTGGTGGTGGTGGTGGTGGTGTTGGTGTGATGATGATGATGATGATGATGTTGATGATGATGATGGTGGTGGTGGTTGTGGTGCTGGTGCTGGTGGTCCTGCTGCTGATGATGATTGTGATGGTGGTTGTTGTTGTTGTTGTTGTTGTGGTGGTGGTGGTGGTGGTGGTGGTGGTGGTGGTGGTGGTGGTGGTGGTGTTGGTATGATGATGATGATGATGTTGATGATGATGGTGGTGGTGGTGGTTGTGGTGCTGGTGCTGGTGGTGCTGCTGCTGATGATGATTGTGATGGTGGTTGTTGTTGTTGTTGTTGTGGTGGTGGCGGTGGTGGTGGTGGTGATGATTGGTGGTCTGAAGAAGGGGGTGGAGGCATACTTTAGATTAGTCGTTATTATTATTATTATTATTATTATTATTATTATTATTATTATTATTATTATTATTATTATAGATTACGTTGAATTACCTCCAACATTTACGGATCTAAACCTGAAAAAGAAATCCAAGCTTAACTCCTATGTGAACGGGTCATACACAGTAACGACCCTGACCATTTCCAAGGTAGACTGCTTAGATGAAGGTGTCTATCAGTGCGAGGTCCAGGTGTATGGAGTAAAACAGCCATTCAAAGCAAAAATAGAACTAAAAATTCACGGTGAGTTATCGCAAACATGATTTATTTATTTAGATTTAAGGGAGGAACTGACAAAGGGGAGATAATTCGTATTGAGCGTTGACGAAATACCAGATACTTAAGTATTATTCCCCTTGCGCTATAAACCTACTGTATAGTCCGTTCATAAAATGAACCAATCTTAAAAATTCTTTACGATGTAAGAAATAAAATTTTGTATATTTGGTTCAGTATGGTTGCTTTGAAATTGCAGAGGATTCAAGGATGTAATAGAGGGCGTCCATTTCTAGCCATGCCCTGCCCATTTCCAGCTAAGGTCCGCCCACTTTTTGTGTGTGGTTGGACCCATTTAAATACTTTGAAACATGAATTCCCAGAATCCTAATTTCAAGGTAACTATAAAAGTACGAATATTTTGAAACTAATTTAACCTATGGCAGCAACAGCGCCTAGTAAAATTGGTTTCAAAATATTCAACAGAATGTTTATTAAATTGTAAACTCGGCAAAGATCTACAATGGATGGATCCGATCTGTCACTTACGTATATAACGTCATAATCAATGCACCATATGTAGACTGACGTCACACTCAACATGCATAATGAATGACGTATCTAGTTCCGTCATGAACATTTAGAAGTCTGTCAAGTGTAAGAATTGTCTGTCTTTGATGGATTTACTATTTAAGAAACATTCTGTTAAATATTTAAAAACTAATTTGATTGCACGCTGTTGCTGGCATAGGTACCTGTCACATTAATTAAAAATACCCAACAGCTTACCTGTACGATTGCTTTAAAATTACAATTCTGGGAACTCAGTGTTCAAAGGGTTAAATCAAAAAATATTATCCAACGCTGCCTGTATGGACGATGGAGGGATCCGGTCTGCACCCAGTCAGATTAGTTTCGAAATATTCAAATGCTTAGATGTAGACTGTCTATTGTTACCTTGGAGGATCCGATCTGCCACTCAAATATATGATGTCATACTCAATTAAGTCACATGTTGTCTGATGTCACAATACATAGTGACTTATCTAGCACGGTCATGGACATGCAATGGGCGGGGAATAGCTAATGGATTCCTCTATTTGCGTGTGTGTCTATTAGATGCTGGTCCTATAATTACGTATGTCACCAATACGTTCCAGCCAAATTAGTTTCAAAATATTCTAAACGTTAACAGGTTAAGATAGATAGGCCTACAGGGCTTTGTCTCATTTGCGTAGCAAAAAGCTAGACACAGGGATCACTATCGATTTTTTGATCAAATGCTCGAAGCTCAAGGTCAACAGTGACATAATTAATTGATATATTGCGTTTGCGGGTAATAACTCTAGTCTTATTAAAGGGATGTTTACCGATCCCAGTTGGGAGGTTGTCCTTGGTGTTCCAAAGAACCCTATCTTCTGGCGCCAAATGCTCAAAGCCCACGGAAGGTCACAGTGACTCAATTAATGGTATAATATTGCGTTTCTGGATGATAACTTAAGTCTTGTTGAAGGGATCTTTACTGATCCTAGGTATGAGGTTGTGCTTCGTGTTCCTAAAAACATATCAATTTTGGGGCCAAACGGGCAGAGATCAAGGTGACGGTGACCCATTTAATAACATATTGTGTTTCCGCATGGTAACTTGAGTCTTATTGAAGGAATCTTTACCACTCCAGGGTGGAAGGTTGTCCTTGGTGTTCTGAAGTAGCCTATCAATTTTGGTGTCAAACTCGTATGGGACAAGTTCAGGGTGACCCAATTAATGATATTATATTACGTTTTCGGATGATAAATCGAGTCTTATTGAAGGCATCTTTACCAATCTAGGGTAGGCGGTTGTCCGTGGTGTTCAGATGAAAACTATCGAGGTTGGTGTCAAACGCTCAAAGATCAATGTCAGGGTAACCCAAATTAAATTATGTTGCGTTTCTGGATAACTCGAGTCTTATTGAAGGGATGTTTACGAATCTGGGTTGAGAGATTGTCCTTGGTGGTCTGAAGAATCCTCTCGATTTTTGGGTAAAATGCTCAACGGTTAAGGTCACTCTGACCTAATTAATGGCATTATATTGCGTTTCCGAATGACAACTCGAGTTTTATTGAATAGATTCTTATTCCATACCAATCTTGGTGTTCTGAAATGCCCTGTCGATTTTGGACTCAAAAGGTCAGAAGTCAAGGTCATAGTGACCCAATTGTGGAAATAGGCAAATGTAAGACTGATGATGTGGAATGGGTAGGGGACATAGATCCACAGTCATTGATTGTCATCCTTTTCGGAATTTTGCAATTTACACTATCCATGCGTTTATAGGTGAGAGCCGTGTGACATAGCCCTCTTTAGCGTTCTTCTGTTATATTGCTGTTTGCCCTTCCACAGAGGAGCCATCCATGCCTACCTTAAAACAGACACCAGAACTGGTGGTAGAGAATGGTCGCGTGACTTTTACGTGCACGGGTGCTTTAGGAAAACCACGTGCAGTGATATCATGGCAGATATTTCGTCACGCGGGTAACGAACTGAAGCAAGTGATGATGGCGGGTGTGACGTCAGTACAATCGTCAGCTATCAGCTGTTCACCACTAGGTATGCGATAAATGTTCAGCCCATCAAATAATGAGCTCATAATGATGTGTGTTCGATTAGGCCTACTAGCGGACACGCACATGCACGCACATATACATGCACACATACACATATGCACTTGCACACACAACTCAACACACACGCATGCACACATGCAAATATACACATACACACAGCTGCCCAGCCAACAACACAGCTGCCCATTTATGCAGCTGTCCACCCACATACATATGCACACGAGTAGTGATACGGGAGGCTAGACGTTATTGTTCTAGGCCAAAAGAATTCTGTTTAAACAATGGCGTCCAGCTGCCCAGGGGTACGAGAACAATGATGTCCCGCCGCCCAGGATGTAACAATGGGATCCAGCCACCCAGGATCTGGAACAATGACGTCCAGCCGCCCAGGCCTTTTTTGGAATCTATTTTCTGTCCGTGAGAAGAATGTCATCTGTTATGCTAATTTATTAAATGTTATTGCTGAATGTTTTGAAAATTTTAACTCCTAAAAGTTTGGTATTTTATGTTTAAAATTAGTTGTGCGCGTCCCCTCCATGGTATGCTACGTGATAAAAATAATAGAGTTTAAGGGGTGGTCTGATAACGCCTGCTACGTACCAGTAAATGTCTATAGATAATAAATCTGTACCGGATGAATATTTTGAAAACGATTTGTCTGTACGTATGCAACACGATCAAACAGTTTCCTAAATATTTAGCTGTAGATCGCTGTAATGTCTGTAACACCTCACCATCCACTTACTTTGTCTGGTGCGAAATCTATTGATTTTGTCTCGCTGCTTTTAAGTCACTAAATATTAATAGTAAACTATATACATGCTGAATATTTTGAAAAATGATTTTACTGTGTTGGCGGCTTAAACAACATCATGCGCAAATTGTTTTTAAATACTTACTAGGCAGTATAGTGTTTGCAATAACGTTAATCGTTTTAGATTTTGTGTCTGCTCGATGTCATTGTCATGTTTAAAATGTTGTCATTATGTCTCTGAGTGCATCACACATTTAAGAAATAGTCGTCAAGCGGATCACTCTGTATGATAAAAAGATTATTTATCACGTATGGTAAAAGTGTAATTTAACCATTCATCACTGGTGCATTAGCCATGAGATCAGTCCTTAATCGAGATACAAACATGACACATGTTAAGGAATAATGAAAGAACATGAAAGTACCTACCATCTCGTTCTAAGCATTTTTTTTAGAAATATTCAAAATTACTATTAAATTATCGTCTAGTGCACTCCAGAGGATATTTCTCTTTGTAGATACGAATACGGGCTTCTCTGGACTGTTTTTGTACAATTTTCAATAAATAATTTATACCTTTCCAATTTTTTGTTCGCATTAACGTTCACATTATTGTGCACAATTCGTTTCTCATTTCTTAACCGGACATATGTACTAGTTCCCTCAACAATTATTCGAATATCTCGTTTTTCAGCACTAGTGATTTAGCATATTTATGAGTGGAATTATGTATAAATATATATGTATAAATAATTTCCTGCGTGTATCGCTCATGTTAACATTAAACATGGCCGCTTCAAACACTTTAAGGTCAGCCGATGTTAGACCATGCCTATGCCTGCTAGCATGAGAACTAATAATGACATTGGTATATTAAGGTACCACGCATGACCACGACGAAAAGCCTCACTCGCCTCACCGTGGAATACATAGTAGAACATGCCTGTATCGTCGGAATCTGGTTCTGAACCATCTTCCACGGCGTACGTGTGTCCTACGTTCTATCACATACACACCCACACACACATGCACCTCATGCACCATCACACACTCACATGAACTGCGCATTCCCTCGTGCACATAGCGCTATGCGCATGGTGCCACGCACATGCCCTGTCTCCTCTAAGTGTACCTGTGTATGTATTCCCTGTTCCCATCACATGTACATCGTGTAAGCGTGAGTGCGTCTTTTATGCACCCATATAAGTGTGTGTGTATGTTGTGTATGCACGAAACATAATTTTGTTTTTTGGTGGCCCCTTAAAAAGGAGACCAATTTTAAAATCTTTTATTTGCTTTTTGAAAATATTTAATCTTTATTTTGCAATCGCCATGCATCCATGCACCACATACACATGCAACAATCATAACGTCGTTGATTTGTTGTATGTAGCCATTTCTTATAATTACGTTCATCTGGTTCCACTAGATATTTTATCCAGCAGTTCTGGATTTCACGCATTACCTTATTAAATGGCTGACGAACCGGTTCTACGTTATATTTGTTCCACTCCACACATCCACACTTAATCGGTATAGATCCAATTATTCGCCAGCGATCACATAAAAAAGATTTGTTTTATATTTTCACTTCGCGAATTCAAAAAGATGTGTGCCTTACAAGTAGCTCACATTTTGCTTTTATAGCTAAAATATGAGCACTATCAGTAAAACTAACTTTCCAATCTGAACATGCCCTTATTTCGGTCACATCTTTTTTTCCACCGCTTAAAATTAACATCATTGGATTTCAAAACATAACTATGCAGACAAATGCATGTACACATCGCGCCATAAATGTTTGATTGGCAACACATTGGAATTGATAAAAAGAAACATTAATACGCAGGATTCAATTACTGAGCGTGTCATATGGTTTCCCTGTATTCGGATATGCCCGCATTTTGTCATTGTCACAATGCGAATACACTAATTAATCGTTGTGGAATGCCTCAAGCTCCTAGTATGATATTGAATGTTAGCCATTATTGGGCTGGCGTTGGTGTTCATCTATCATCACGTATCAAAATGGTGATAATTGGGTATGGTGGTTGAGGGGTGATAGAGGAAGTGGGTAAAGGAACGCAAAGAAATAATAACATATTTTTTATAAAATAAAATGTATTTTTATTAACACGAATAATAAAATTTTTATGATAAATAAATATTAGCGACATTTATTCACAATAATTATATTCTTAAAGAAAACATAGTGGATAAATAATTATACATTAAGCATGATCTTTTTTCTCTGTTTATTCATAATCCTGCGCATCAAATGTTTCACTGTAACATAATTTTTTACTCTGCTTCTTAGCGCCCATAATGTGTGTTTCATTTGTACACCTCTCGAACGATGATATATGAAATATACATAATAATATCTGCAAGTAGTCGTCATTGCTGGTTGAACATGTTCATTGTTAAAATAATAAACACATGCATGGTGGCCATTTTGTATATTTGACATCATTCTTCCATCATAAGTGTGTCATCCATAATGATCAAAGTATTGAGCATTTCCATTTCTAGTGCAATAAACCACCACCCAATGTTGACCGGATTTATTACTTGGATGCGTGTTTATTACTAATGAAGCCGGGCGATATTTAATATGCATGGGCACATTGTCAATTGGAAAACCAGAGAAAGTGTTCACGTGTTTTATTGTCACCGAATAATAGATCCTCTATTTCAATTATATTAATACTCTGTTAATACGTTAAAGTCTGATCCAATTTCTATCATATTATCAAATTCTGCATAGCAAATTACATTGGTTGTAGTGGTAAAAGCCTGAGCATGGTAGATAACCATGGAGGGGGGGGGGCATGCATGGCTAATTTTAAACGTAAAATACCAAACATTTGGGGGGTAAAATTTTCAAAACATTCAGCAATAACATTTAATAAATTTGCATAATTTTTCACGGACGACATCTAACAGACAACATTCTTCTCATGGACAGAAAATAGATTCCAAAAAAGTCCTGTGTGGCTGGACGTCATTGTTCCAGATCCTGGGTGGCTGGACGCCATTTTTCCATCCTGGGTGGCTGGACGCCATTGTTCTCATAGCCCTGGGCATCTGGATGCCATTGTTCTCGACACCTGGGCGGCTGGACGCCATTGTTTAGCCAGAATTCTTTTGTTCTAGAACAATAACGTCTAGCCTCCTGTATCACTACTCACATGCACCCATCCACCCGTGCTTACACACACACACACACACACACACACACACACACACACACACACACACACACACACACAGACACAGACACAGACACACACAGACACAGACACAGACACAGACACACACAGACACACACAGACACACACACACACACACACACACACACACACACACACACACACACACACAAGGAGGCATACAAGCATGCAACCACGTACTCATGTACACATACACGTAAACACACGCACCAGGACGAGGCCAGCCATGCACCCATCCATTGTCCAACCCATCCACCTACACATGCACATACGCACGAACCCATCCACCCATCCACCCATGCTCGCATGTAGGCACACACGCACGCATACACGCATGCACACACGCAAACACGCACACATACAGGTAAACACATACGCGCCCGGCCAGCAACATACCCACCCATCCACCAGCCTGTCTACCCACACACACACACACGGCCCCATCCACCCGTGTTTGCACACACGCACGCATGCATGAACCGCACACCCACCCGTCCACACCCAACACACATGCACACAAGTCCGCCCACACAGACCAACCAACCAACAAGTTCTTATCACCGACTTTGCCATTGAGTATGAGATACTCAGTGTACTATGCTGACGTTTCTGTTTGATGTTTCGTTCTCAGGCGTGAGTCAGCTAGAAGTTGTTGCCACTAAGGATGATGTCCGCATTGTGTGCGTTATAGAACAGTTCACAGATTCGGGAGTCAAACTTGTAAGAAGGATAGAACAACTTACGCTTGGTGTGCAATGTAAGACAAAAGCTATTGCCATAGTGTTTAGTATCGACATAGACAATGTTGTCGCCCTTGTTGTTATACATGTAATTGTCATTGAGGGTTAGTGGCGACCAGGACGATGTGACCGACTATAAGCCGGCTGCCTCCGACGCCATCACCCCACTACCATCACCAACAACAGCACCAGGTCCGCTAGGACCACCACTGCCATGGCCACCATGGCCGCCACCGCCACCACCACCACAAGACACAAGGTTGGCCTGGGGACCAAAGAACCCACTAGATGTTTTGGTCAAAACGTCAATGGTCAAGGTGATGGTGGTTCAATTACAGAAATTGTTTTGTGTTTCCGGATGATATCTCAAGTTCTACTAATGGAATATTACCAAACTTTTCGGGACATTGCTTTCGGCAGTCCAAACAAGAGTATGGATTCTGGGATCATTCGTGTTTTTCTTCTACATTAGGGCTCTCATGCATTGACCCCTACACTGATAGAGAATAATGCCGCTAGTAGCAGGTCGTCTGCAGTGGTGTAGCGACTGGGGAGGGGTGGGGATGGGGAACAGGGGCAGACTGCAATAACTGCAAAGGTTTTGGGAAAATATTTTGGGGAAAATACATATTTGTCCAGATTATTTAACAGAAATTGTATTACTCAGAGTTCAAGAAACGGCCCTTCAGGACATCAAAATAAAACAAAATTTCCCTAAAATTGTACCCAAATTGAAGTACGTTTATTCAAATTGCTTACATTGTTCACGGTTTGGCCCCTCTGAAAAGAATTCTTGAATCGCCACTCATTATCTCTCTTGTGCCACAATTTGTATTGAAGTGTGTAGGGCCTATTCTCCAGGCCATAATCCGTAGTCTGGCATTGTAAGTAGGCTATGTTTGGACGTGATTGAAACTTTGGAGAATATGTTCTGCTGTTTGATACCTCTGTCTTGCAACGACACACCGTTCATCTTATCTATATAAGCATTTAACATGCCTGTAACATGTTCTTGGTGTGAAAGTCTTTGGGTGGGCAACCCAAGTTGGTTGGACTGGGTTTGTTGGGTAGTTACTGGTAGTTCTCCTCCTCCTCCTCCTCCTCCTCCTCCTCCTCCTCCTCCTCCTCCTCCTCCTCCTCATCATCATCATCCTCCTCCCCCCCCTTCCTCCTCCTCCTCATCTTCCCCCTCTTACCTCGTCGTGTCATCGTCATCATCGTCGTCGTCGTTATTATTATTATTATTATTATTATTATTATTATTATTATGGGCAGGCGGGCGGGTGGGCGCCAGAGTGGTTTCCGGATGATAACTCTGTTACCATTTGTCGGCTCGCATTGAAACTGTATAGGGTGGTTGGAAATCAGAATCCGGATGATTACCATTACCGTTTATCGGATCCGTTTGAAACTTCATAGAGTGGTTGGACTAGGTCTGTGGAAGAAATTTATCGAAATTGACAATGATCCGAAATCCAAGATGGCCGCCAGCCACCGGTGGCCATCTTGAAAATTTATTTCCAGATGAAACCCTGTTACCGTTCATCGGATCGCTTTGAAACTTTATATAGTGGTTGGACTAGGTCTGAGGAAGAAAGCTATTGAAATCGACAATGACCGGAAATCCAAGATGGCCGCAAGCCACCGGTGGTCATCTTGGAAATTGGTTTCCAGATGATAACTCCGTTATCATTTGTCGGATCGCTATGAAACTTTATAGGGTGGTTCGACTGCCTCTGGGGAAGAAACCTATTGGGATTGATAATGATACAAACTGCAAGTTGGCCGCCAGCAACCGGTGACCATCTTGAAAATTGGTTTCCGGATAATAACTCCATTACTGTTTATCAGATCAGTTTGAAACTTCATGGAGTGGTTGGACTATATCTGGGGAAGCCAGCCACAGGCGGCCATCTTGAAAATTGGTTTCCGGATGATAACTCTATTACCGTTTATCGGAACGCTTTGAAACATCATAGAGTGGTTGGACTATGTCTGAGGATGAAAGCTATTGAAATCTACAATGATCCGAAATCCAAGTTGGCCGCCATCCACCGGTGGCCATCTTGAAAATTTGTTTCTAGATGAAAACTCTTATCGTTTATTGGATCGCTATGAAATTTCATAGGGTGGTTCGACTACCGCTGGGGAAGAAATCTATCAAGATTGACAATGATCCGAAGTCCAAGATGGGCGCCAGACACCAGTGGCCATCTTGAACATTGGTTTCCAGATGATAACGCTGTTATCATTTATCGGCTCGCTATGAAACTTCATAGGGTGGTTCGACTACCTCTGGGGAAGAAACCTATTAGGATTGACAATGATACAAACTCCAAGATGGCCGCCAGCCACCAGTGGCCATCTTGAAAATTGGTTTCCAGATGATAACTCCGTTACCGTTTATCGGATCGCTTTGAAACTTCATAGAGTAGTTGGACTAGGTCTGAGGAAGAAACTTATCAAAATCGCCAATGGTCCGAAATCCAATATGGCCGCCAGCCACCGGTGGCCATCTTGAAAATTGGTTTCCAGATGATAACGCTGTTATCGTTTATCAGCTCGCTATGAAACTTCATAGGGTGGTTCGACTACCTCTGGGGAAGAAACCTATTGGGATTGACAATGATACAAACTCCAAGATGGCCGCCAGCCACCAGTGGCCATCTTGAAAATTGGTTTCCAGATGATAACTCCGTTACCATTTATCGGATCGCTTTGAAATTTCATGGGGTGGTTGGACTAGGTGTGGAGAAGAAACCTATCGAAATTGACAATGATCTGAAATTCAAGATGGCCGCCAGCCACCTTCTTGAAAATTGGTTTCTAGAGGATAACTCTGTTCCCGTTTATCGGATCGCTTTGAAACTTCATAGGGTGGTTGGACAAGCTCTGGAGATAAAAACTTATCAAAATTGATGATGATCCGAACTCCAAGATGGCCACCAGCCACGGGCTGCCATCTTGAAAGTCGGTTCGCAATGATATCTCCGTTACCATTTATTGGATTACTTCCTAGGGGCGTTGGAATATGTCTGGTGAAGAAACTTATCGAAATTTATGGTAATCCGAAATCCAATATGGCCGCCAGTCAGCGGCAGCAATCTTGAAAATTGGTTTCGGGACGATACCTCCTTGACCATTTAATGGATCGATTTGACACTTCATAAGGATGACTAGTCTGCTGGGTCTGAGGAAGAAATAAACATTTTCTGATAGCTCTCATTCATTGGCTTGTCATCATGACGGGGTATTATGCGCCGTTTGCGGAGCTCTTGTTATTATTTTATTATTATTATTATTATTATTATTATTATTATTTATATATTATTATTATTATTATTATTATTATTATTATTATTATTATTATTATTATTATTATTTAGATTCAGTGCGTGCCACAGAAATTGCAGTTCATGTAAACAGTCGAAAAAGAAGGACGAAAACTATTTTAGTCACCGAAGGTGACCTTGTAAACTTAACATGTAAGGGGCAGGGGAATCCCCCTCCGTTATATACATGGAGGTATTCAAAGTTAGACAATCAAGGAACTGTTTCTACAATGGCGCCATTATTAGAGCTTAGCCAATGGGTGTTTAGTTTAGGAAATATCACAGCCAATCAGAGCGGACTTTACACATGCACTGCGGAAAATCAGATTCATGACGAGGTGCATACAGAAACTAAATCAGTTCAGATTATTGTGCAGGAACGATTACATTTAGAGTTCAATAATGACATTGATAGAAATGATACAGGAGGCGAAGATAAAGGACGAAGTAAGTATAACAATTAATTTTTGTGTGTGAACATTTGTGTCCTTGCGTGCGGCCGAGAGGGCGTGTGCGCTTGTGGGAGTTTGCGCGTGCTTAGACGAATGGGTGCACGCGTTTCTAGCTATTATGGTTCTCGTGTTTCATTAAAGGACAATTCTGGGATTGGTAAAAGTGTACTTTATTTGAAAGACTAGTATGTGACTAACATATTGGATCATAAATAAAAACAATAGACAAATAATACGAGTAATTAAACCATCGTAAACTTGGGATTATTTTATCTCCCGGGCGGCACCATTTTCTTGCAACGAGAGCGAGATTTCACGAGATCCTGACGTCATCCCTGCACCAACGCTATCTTTGCCGAGCACGAAGGCTGTACAGTAAATATGTATATGCATGGAGGCCTAACATGTGCTAATTTGTAATCGTTAGGACATTGCCCAGTTAAGCTAGTAAGTTTTTCAAGTAATTCTAGTATCCGAAGTCGGTGGGGAATCGTTAACCCCAAGACCGCTGAAGCATAGATTCTATTTTCTCTATCCTATCAGAATGTGTTCATTTTGGTAACATTGCTGCACACGACAGCAACACGCCAAATTACTCAGCCGACTCAATATACCTCAATATACCGTTATATAGCGTGTGTTGCAGGCAGTGTAAATATATATTCCAAGAAAACATATGATATGATAATATTGCAGGAATCACAGAACCGCTTGTGATAATTCTGATACCTACATTTAGATGCAAATTCGAATATTTATCCAATGCTAGGAATGTTAGAAACGGCCTAGTGGTTTAAAAGATACACTCTGAGGGAGAAACTAAGCCAGCAAAATTTCAAACAAAAATTTGAGGATGCGCTCTATCCATCATCCCATATCAGAGTTAGTATTACAGCTACAATGACAGAATTTGCTGTGTCGAAGCTTTACAATATTATTACATGCCGGGGAAAATTTCATCAAAATATTTTGATTATTGAAATTACTACATCTTGCTGGGCAATATTGATCGGCGATGAAAATTCCCAGATTTTATGTCAAAATGTTAATTCATTTGGTGATATCTCTGGCAATATTATCGTGAGCAAAATTATAATAGATCAGGCAAATAGCCATTTCTTTCAGCCTTAAGTACACTCCAATGACAATACGCAAAGATAGAGTCTGTGAGACAAAAACCACCTCATGCTGAATTTTACCAAAAAAGGATGACATATTCTCAGATCGTATCTTAGATGAATAATTTTTTTAATATATTCCAATCTTTTGAACCTCTTGTCTGATATTAACATTCATTATATCATATTAATCCCGAGGTCGGCACCTATTTAGAGATCCTAGAATCATTGGACTCGCTTCAGCGGTTCGTTTGCTATTATCATTCGCGTATATTTCCTTAAAATATATACCCGCTTCTATTGGCCTCGCTCCTCCAGTCATAGCAATAGCAGTGGCGCGGGGCTGACGTCGCTAGACGCGATAAAATGGCAGCGAGCGCCCCGATGTGCGAAAAATTGTCAATTTTATGGACTTTATCTAGCGATAGTTGGTTACGGGATTTCTATCTGGTTATTATTCTGGCGCAATTTCATTAAACATGTAATAATCTTTCAAATAAAGTACACTTTTTATCATCCCGGAATTGTCGTTTAAATATAAACATTTTAATGAGATGTGATATAAACAAATTTCACGCAAATTGTTGTCAAAATATATAAACGCCTTCTGGAATTTGACCCACTTTCGCTGAACAGTATTGAAATACAGACTGTGGAATGTAGTGCTGTGAATACGTCCCACGTGCACGCTTACGGTTTCAGAGCTGGATGACACATGAGTATTTGCGGGTGCAGGCGCAGGCGCAGGCGCAGGCGGGTTTGTTTTGTTTGAGAAATCCTGCTCTGTGCAGACAATAGACTAAACGAATATGGCATCCAATAGTTACAACGATTATGTCAGGGCATTACATACTGGGTAGCATCGTACGCTGGTAGCATAGCGTGTTAGAAAAATTTAACAGAAACCACCACGCACCTTATATCTCGGGCACGTGTGTTTATATTTAATGGGACACACGAACTTTAATATTGGCATGCATAAATTAAGTGAAATTTACTGATATTTAATTGCAATTCAATCCTGTCCCATATGCTAGAAAGAGATTATGTGAGATGAAGCTACTCCACATGCTTTAGCGCAGAAACCAAATGCATTATGTAATAAAGAGTGGGTGTCCACAACAGGAGACATCAAATTATTGCATATTGACTTTCATGGGGAAATCCACGAATCCACAACTTCCAAAAGAATGGAAGGCGATCCTTCCTCGTAGTGTCCGATACACAGCGAGGTCCAATTTCGGTAGAGCTGCTGAGAAAGGAACGCATGATCCTGTTCTTCCTCCACTTCCCAGTGCCCCGATGATGTGGGTACCGCCCTGACTCATCTCCGTGGTGTCGGATAGGTATATGTGAGTAAACTGTGTTGGCCTCTTTCATCAAGAGGCATGCAGTCTTGAGCAGTTCTGCATCTGTTGAAAGTAATGTATCAAGAATACCATTGCTTCATCGATAAAGTCAGCATCATCTGAATACTCCATCTCTAGTGGCATACCTATAATATGGAGACTAGAGGGGTTGGCATTGTAGCGTGTTCTCGAACAGATGACAGAGTTGCGGCGAGGTAGCAAGTGAAGAGGACTAGCGATGCACCATAGAACGCGTTGATTTAACGTGAACATTTAGTCTTGGGTTTACCAATAAAAGTCTCATCAGGCATAGTTCGTCATCGTAGCCGGTTTGATGGAGAAATTAAAGGATCTGCAGTATTGTGATGATATCAATTCACATTTCCAGATTACCCACCCATCATATGACGTCATAATGAACTGTGTGATGTGTACAATGACATCATAATGAATGACGTCATGAATGACGTCGATAAGTACGTCACGAACGCATATTTGAAGACGGTCTTTGCGTTGTTGTACAAATTGTTTGCCGTTACTATTTAATAAATATACTGTTGAATATTTTGAAACTAATTTGACTGGCGTTGTTGCTGCCATAGGCAGCAACAGCACCCAGTCAATTTTGTTACAAAATATTCAACAGCTTCCCTGTATAGTTGTCAGGAAATTGATAGCTAGGGCATTTGGGGATCGATCAATCCCAACACGGCGAGGTGTGGTTGGAGCTTAGCTAGTGATGGGCGGGGCATAGCTAAAAATGGAAAGGTCCATTGCACGTGACATGTCATTTGTGACGGACCTTGTGAAGTCTTGTAGAAATCCAAATGCTTTGATAGTTCTGCAGATGCCAGCATTCGTTGGGGTCAAACTATGTCAATGCAGCTACGTCCTCCCCTAAAAGCATTCTGCCAGTTTGCAGTAAATTTGTGAATCTTATTTCTGACACGAGATAGTGCCACATTTGATAGAATTCTTCAGATCTTGTTCAAAGGCACTATTGGTCTCAAGTTTGACAGATGTACAGGTGGTTTCTTGGGTTTTGGGAGTGCGATGAGTGTACCTTCTCCCACAGCATCGACAGGGAGGTGTTATTCAAAGACAGAGTGCTTAATGTGTCTGATGTGTGTCGAGATGGTATTATCTGCCCTTTCACGATGAAGCCAACCAAAACAGGCCTCTGTAGTGGTGTTGACGAACTTCTTGCTCTGATGCAGGCGTCATGCTGTTTGGCATGATTAACAAAATTTCGCAACTAATTTAACTTTGAGCTGATTGCCATGGCTGCAACAGCTCCCAGTTAAATTACTTTCAAAATATTCAACAAAATGTTTGATAGCTTCACACCAAAGGAGATACAATTCATATTATTTTGCAAGAGACATTTTCGATTTACTCTATTTTAATTATGACGTCATAGACGTATTTGCTTCTATTATTATTATTTAATGATGACGTCATGTACTTGAGTGACAGATCGAATCCCTCAATTGTTTAAATTTTTTTGTTTTCACAGTCGCTATGTACATCATGATTGGCGGCATTATGATAGGTGCTTCACTATTTGTGGTTGTGACGTCACTACTGGCTGCTCAGTGCTATAAAACTTACACACATAAACAAATACCAGTCAGATATCAGGGTAAGAATTGTGGTCACGTAACTGATATGTGATACCATATTTTCATATTAGTAGTCTTTCACCTAGTAATGGTTTTGTCGGTGCATGCCACCCACCTCTCACGGTCTTTCTCAACATGTGACACCCATCCTCATTCTGTCTGTACCACCTATTCACCCAGCCCAGCTGTGACACTCACCCTCACCACCTGTGCCGGCCACCCTACCCTGCCTGAGAGTAATAAATGAACTAGAACTTAAACATGTGGACCCCAGATTTCACCCCACCTGTGCGGCACATCATCACTCCACCTGTGCTACACATCATCACCCCACCTATGACGCACACTGACAAAAGTAATGTCACACTGGCGGCAGCGGCGCCTGCTACTACTGCTGATACTACTACTGCTGCGGCGGCTTCTGCTGCTGCTGCTACTGCTTCTGCTGCTGCCGCTTCTGCTGCTGCCACTTCTGCTGCTGCCGCTTCTGCTGTTACTACTACTACTACTACTACTACTACTACTACTACTACTACTACTACTGCTGCTGCTGCTGCTACTACTACTACTACTACTACTACTACTACTACTGCTGCTGCTGCTGCTACTACTACTACTACTACTACTACTACTACTACTACTACTACTACTACTACTACTACTACAACTACTACCACCACAACCACCACCGCCGCCGCCTCCACCGCTACTACTACTACTACTACTACTACTACTACTACTACTACTACTACTACTACTACTATTACTATTACTATTACTACTACTACTACTACTACTACTACCCATGCTGCTGCTGTTTCTGCTAACAATTACTTAAATAACATAAAGGTAATCTCTTTACTGCTCTGTGATTGTTTGCAGGTGTGAGGACGTGACGAAAACAGAATCTCTCATTCCCTAATCTAGATGACAATCATGTGTTGTTAAATCATTCCATGTACCGATGTATGGAGGGATCCGAATTATCACTCAATTATCTGACGTCACGGGTTGGTTGTCATCACGATCAAATGACAGAGTTCCGTCATGAAAGTGACAGGTTCGACAGTAATCATCTGAATTATTTGCCTTTCGGGAATTTATGATTTACTGCACATTCTGTTGAATATGTTGAAGCTAATTTCACTGGCAGCTGTTGATGCTTGTGCCAGCAACAGTTCTCAGTGAACTATTTTTTTAAATCTTCAACAGCATACCTGTATTCTTACCTTGAAATGTGCGAATTCAGGTGTTACAATCGATTCGAGGGTGTATACAAAGTGGCCGGAGCGTGGCTAAAACTGGGCGTGGTGTAGCTAGAAATGGATCTCTCACTTAATGTGCCAAACTGAAGTTCTGTTCTGACACTTACTATAGTCATCCGTTATGTGTACATAATCGTCTGACCCTAACTATTGTTTGTCTGTAGTAGTATGCAGCGTTGCGCACAACGACGGCTAATTTTATGTTCTGAAACTGATTATGATATGACATTTACTGAGCCGACATGGATTATAGTCTGGTGTTGCGCATAATTGATGAATCAGATCTGTCAGCCAAGTATATGACGTCATGGTTATTTACGTCACCCGTAGATTGATGTCAGAATCATAATTGACTGAAATACCCGGCATGAATCTGGAATTCTCCATTCACTTGTACGAATTGTATATCTTTACTATTTAATAAACATTCTGTTGAATAGTTTGAAACTAATTTGTCTGGCCGCTGTTGTTGCCATTGGCAGCAACAGCCACCAGTCAAAATAGTTTCAAAATATTCAAGAGTTTAGCTGCATAGTTACCATGAAATTGGGTTTCTGGGTATTCAGGATTCACAGTATATGATAATTTCAAGCTTAGCTAGAGATGGACGGGGCATAGCTAAAAGTGGACTCAGGTGTTGATCTGACATACTTAAAGCTTTATTCAGTATAATACGGTAACAGGGTTCCATGCTGATAGGTTGTGCACGCATATCAAACTTTACAAAGATGGTGCAATTTACTAAAGCTGTTGCAAAATGTCATATGTGGCTGAGCAAATTATGTTATTTAAACTTAATTCTATGTTTATTCTAAACTAAAGGGTTTTTAAATAATTTTTAAAACGTCTATTGAATTCATCGGAATGTTGTTGTTACATGGGAACTTGTTATACGTCTAGTTGGATTGGCAGCGAACTTGTTACATATCTTTTGAACACGATGATATGATGGGATATTGAAGTGAATTTGGAGTTTATATGAATAACAGAGTTATAGCCATTTGATCCGAACAAGTCTCGATGATATTTGAGTTCTAAAATGTGCTGGATCGTTTAATATGAAGTGCTCAATAAAGTTGTTGCGCAATAATGTAAAAATATATTAACCATTTCAATCTTGATATTACATGAGATCATCTACAGGAAAGATATTTAATATTCTAAACCGAATTCGACAGATACCTGCAAGTCTGATCTCAGCTATCCATCTTTCACTCTCTCAACTCAATCTCACTCAATCACTCTCCCCTCTCTCTCTCTCCATCTCTCTCTCCATTTCTTTCTCTCTATCTCTCTCTCTCCATCTCTCTCTCTCTCTCCATCTCTCTCTCTCCATCTCTCTCTCTCCATCTCTCTCTCCATCTCTCTCCATCTATCTCTCTCCATCTCTCTCTCTCTCCATCTCTCTCTCTCTCTCTCTCTCTCCATCTCTCTCTCTCTCCATCTCTCTCTCTCTCTCCCTCCCTCCCCCCTTCCCCCCTCCCTCCCTCCTCTCTCTCTCCTCCCCTCTCTCTCTCCCTCCCTCCCTCACTCCCTCCCTCCCTCCCCACTCCCTCCCCCCCCCTCCCCCTCTCTCTCTCTCTCTCTCTCTCTCTCTCTCTCTCTCTCTCTCTCTCTCTCTCTCTCTACCATCTTGCCCCTGCCACCCCTCCTTCATTTCCTCCCATTCCCGCCTTTAATATGATTGCTCAATATGATGACAATATGTTATTGTTACAATACATAAAGTATCAAATTCAACGCCCTTTTCTTATCTCAGACCGTACAAAGGCCTATCAGGTATCGATGATATAGTCTGTGTTATGTTGTCTTTACGTTGTTAGTGACCTGCAAACTCCACTTCATGGTTCTCTTCCAAGCTGAAATGGACCTTTCCAGTTTATCCATCCATCATATGACGTCATAATCAACTACGTCGCGTGTAGGATGACGTCATAATCAATTACTGTACAGCATGAATGACTTGATTTAGTGCGTGTTAAACCCTTAATGGTTGTACAAATTGCATTTCTTTACCATTTAAAGAATGGAGATTGATGGAGTTCAGTGATTCACCGATCCCAACACAGGCGAGGTGTGGGCGGAGCTTAGCTAGAAATGGGTGGGGCATAGCTAAAACTGGAAAGGCCCATACATTCTGGGTTGAAGTGGATTACCAGATCAGGAATACAAAATTTTCAAAATATGCTAGATTATGAACTTCTTTTCTTCAACAATTTAAGATATTTACTTATTCATTTTTACATTTTTTACTCTCTCACTTACCTAGCATGGATTTTTGGAGAGAATCTCAAAGGTGGATTTCCCTATCTGGGGTCAGATGTTAGTTAACCCTTCAATGGCCAAAATATGGTCAAGAAAAAATCTAAATACTTGCAATAGAATGCCCATTTGCCAGCCAAGAGAAGACTATTTTTTTTTGAAAATTTACCAAATAGAATGACATTTTCGAGCCAATAATTTCAGTACTAAATCTCCAAAATTGGTATTTTCTTGTCCTGCAGATGGACATTCTTCAAGACCACCGCAGATGTCAAGTTTGAATTTGTTTGGCATGAAAGGGTTAAAACACTCGCTGAACAGAAACGACGAATTCTACATGTTTTAGGGTTGAATACGGTGAAACTGATTTAACAGGGTTCATTCATTGGCCTTTTCCAGTTTACCCATCAATCATATGACGTCATAATCAATTTCGTGACATGTATGCTGACATCATAATCAATGACGTCATGTAATTTCGTCACGAACTCGTAATTCATGACGGACTAAGTGTTGTTGTACGAATTGTATGTCTTTACTATTTAATAAACATTCTCTTGAATATTCTGAAACTAATTTGACCGTAGGCCGTAGGCAGCAACAGCGCCTAGTCAAATTAGTTTCAAAATATTCAACAGCTTACCTGTATAGTTTTTCTGGAAATTGTGATCCAGAGAGTGTAGGGATCGATCGATCACAACACGGTCAAAGCGTGGCTGGAGCTTAGCTAGGGATGGGCGAGGCAAAGCTCAAAGTGGATACTTCCAATGGACCCCCAAATAGTCACCAACTGACATGTACATGTGTTTTGAAATCGCGACACTGGAATATCAGGGGTGTAGGGTTAATACATCGATTATAGCTTACTTAAAAATAATAAGAAATGTAGATTATTTATTGTTTATTCCAGACTATGATCTCTGTCCTAGAACAATCAATAGTACAGGTCTCGATATTCACGGCAAATTCAATGTTCATAATATTTGTGCTCTTAACTTTGTCATTGATTTCAAAATTGTTTTTTTGTTAAGTATAACAACTATGCATGTATATGCTAAGATATTTCATTCATCAACCCTTTACGAAAATATTTGCTTATTAAATGTCCATTTGCAGGACAAGACTACTTTTTTGAAAATTTACCACTGGGATGACTGGCTCGGTTACCGCTCCAGTTATTCTAGTGTTAAATTTTCAAAACTAGTCATCACTTGGCCTGCAAATGGACATTCCTACAATGACTGCAGAGGCCGGTTTTGGCCGGTTTAGCCATGAAGGGTTCAATTAAGTAATGTGGTGAATCTTAAAATAATCTTGGATTACTTGTTAGTTTATGGGCATCTTAAAGTTCTCATCTATTCATAAAATAATCATATCCTTGGTAAGTGCCTATAGTACAACACTAGTTGTATATTTCCTATGGCTCAAGTGACAACACACATATATGTATAACAAGTTTACTGAAAACTGCATATAGCAGCAACAACCTTTCATCAGATTGTTGTCAATCACTAGATAAAGATTTGCTAACAATTTGGCTGGAAATCGTTGACGCAACAACTTTCAATAAAATTGTTCTCAAAATAATCAACAGGGTAGCCAATGTTGCAAGACTTGCTGAAGATATTTCGAGCAACTTTAGTGGCAGTCATTTCTGACTAAGACAGCAACAGAGTTGTCAACATTTTCTCAGAATAATCAGCAGGCTTTATTTGGTTAGCTAACAAGTGCATGTCAAATTAGTTAGACTTATATGATATACGGAATCGAGACCCAATCACAGATATGCTCGAACAATCTGTTCATTTCATAGTCAATAAGGATGTAAGCGTATTATTCTATTCATGGTAGGCAGGTCAGAGGCGATCGTGTACGTGCTGGTGGATTGCAGGATCTTTGTGAATATATTTCACACTGGAATACACATATGATATTGGTCAAACTAATTGTGTATGTACTTGTCAGCTAACAAAACAGAAAGCCCGCTGATTATTCCGTGAAGAATTTGACAACGCTGTATAGCCTTAGTCAAAAATGACTGTCAATAAAGTTGAAGTATCTTCAGCAAGTCTTGTAACACTGACTGCCCTGTTGCTTATTTTGAGAACAATTTGATTGTTGAAGGTTATTGCATCAACGATTTTCAGCCAACTTGTTATCAAATATTTATCTAGTGACAATTGTATTATCCTTCTTATTATATTGTCAACAATTTGACGGAACGTTGTCGCTGCTATAGGCAACAACAGTTTTCAGTAAACTTGTTATAAATATATTTGTTGTCACTTGCACCATAAGAAATATACAACTAGTATTGTAGTATCCTATGCTTACTATGCACTAACTGTGGAAGCCAACAGAAGAATGACTAGCATTAGCATTGCGAGAATGGTTTTATGTGAACAATCACTACCCGGCGAAGGTAATAGAACCTAAAATAATGGCGTCTGCCAATAGCTATCTGAAATGGTGGCTATACTACTAGTTAGTTAAAGTGTCCATAAAGTAACAAATAGTCCTAAATTTAGCTAGGATATGTATCTTTTATGAATAGATGAGAATTTTAATTATCTCGACGCGTAGACGCCATTTTAGATTTAGTTTGTCATCGTCATAATTATTATTTGAACCTACTGTCTGTGCTGGAGAGAAATTCTCCAATTAAAGCAGGTTATCCCGGGCTAGCTCTGTCATTAGAGGAGGCGATAGGTCACGCGGTAACGCGCCGATGGCAAACTAAATCTAAAAAAACTAACTAGTACCAATAAACTAACGAATATTCCAAAATTTATTTGAGATTCATGATATTTCATAATTTATGAACACTTTAAGGAATTGTCCTGCTTGTTGGTATCGGGTTGCAATGTTCTGGCAATCAATCAATCAACCTGTGTGCGTGTGCGTGTGCGTGTGCGTGTGCGTGTGCGTGTGCGTGTGCGTGTGCGTGTGCGTGTGCGTGTGCGTGTGCGTGTGTGTGTGGCATAATCGCACCCGTAATGGACCTTTCCCGTTTATCCATCCATCATATGACGCCATAATTAACTATGGAGTGACGTGTAGAATGGCGTCATAATCAATGCCGTCATGAATCACGTAGATAAGTTCGTCACGAACGCATAATTGGTGACGGACTAAGCGTTGTTGTACGAATGGTATGTCTTTACTATTTAATAAAATTGCTGTTGAATATTCTGAAAATAATTTGACTGGGCGCTGTTGCTGCCATAGGCATCAACAGCACCCAGTCAAATTAGATTCAGAATATTCAACAGCTTACCTTTAGTTTTTTTGGAAACTGATAGTCAGTGAGTTCATGGATCGATCGATCCCAAAACAAGCGAGGTGTAGGTGGAGCTTAGCTAGAGATGGGCGGGGAATAGCTAAAATTGGAAAGGTCCATTCACCCGGGCTCTCACTTGGGAAACTACAATACCTGAAAATGATAGAATACCGGTCACAATACTCGTGAATATATGCATCCTAACATCTAAAACATGTTTATAGTATAGGCAAATCCACATAATTATATTGAAAACAATTTAACCGATTAACGTTTTGCCTGATTCTGTATCCAATTTTACTCCTCACCGACTTTTATTCTGAACAAGGAGGACCCACAACGTTCGTGCAATCGTCAATGAGATATGCTTAATTGATATTTGTATATATTGAGTTCCTGATAGGTCTATATATGTATAGTAAATATGCTCTTGCAATGTGTTGCTGACCTACATATGAACTCGCTATCAATAATTTTTAAATAATATATCGCAAACTATGTGTCATCGATTATTGTGCCAAAATAAAAATAAAAATGTCGATATTTGTTATATATATAAATGTATTCTGTGTTATTAGCTGTTCCGTCCAACACACTTCTAAGGTAAACAAGAACAAAGCTTCAGTCATAGCGTTTTCAAAATATTCAGCAAGTCAAGAGCTTTTTGATCATTCAGATTATTGTCTGGTGGCTTGAAGCAGGGAGACAGTAAAGCAATTTGGGCCTTAGATGATCATCATCACTTTGGTGTAAGCAATGCGAGTAAAGTCATGAAGCTAGACTGCACTCTCAGAGAAGGCGCTGTTGACTCACGTATTTATATATTCCATTTTGCCAATGCACTTAGTGACCCCGTGACCTAAATATTTGGCCCTTTGAGCTGAAATTCAAAGTACCTTTAGCAGACTACAGTTTGAATGAATGTGCCAATTTATGCCAATGTTTTCGTCTTGCAATCAGCGAGTTATGGCAAAAAATATGTGTGCCAGTGTGTACGTAGCGACGCGTGTGATATAGATAGATAGATATTTATTTGCCACAATAGGCCATAGTGTAACAACTCAAATATATATATATATATATATATATATATATATATATATATATATATATATATATATATATATATATATATATATATATATATATATATATATATATATATATATATATATATATATATATACACCTGTGCAAAAGTTAAGCACCAGCAAAAACAATAGAACGTGGAAACATGATGGTACAACTAGGCTGCCATACTTTTTGTCCCCGCGTTAGCTGACATAATTCCAAGTACGAAATACACATGCATGCATGACTTCACGCCGCTTGATGTCCGTGCGTGGCGGGAAACAGCACACGTGTTCAGTTATGTAAAAGTCCAGTTTGAGGTGTAGAACATTACATACAGATTTAGGCGACAAGATTAGGAATTTTGTGTTCATGACCGTGGTTTATTCGTACAGAGAGAATTAGCTCTTGATTGTGAACCGCTATGGCAAGACGAAGGTTAAGTGATCGTGTGAAATGGCAAATCATAGGCATGCATACCACTAGTATGTCATGCAGAGAGATTGGCAGACAGCTGAACATTAACCATACTGTAATCAGTCGTTTGATTGCTAAACATGGGCAAACTAACGAGGTGAAGGACAGGCCTAGATCTGGAAGACCGAAGAAGACTACTGCCCGTGATGATCGAGCCCTAGTACGCCTTGTTAGGAGATCTCCATTCACTAACAGCAGAGTGCTCAGCCAGCAATGGGAAACGCGCAATAGAGTGTCAATGTCTACCGTCAAAAGGAGACTGTATGCTGCTGGCATGAAAGCTAGGAGACCTGTCAGACGTCCTCTCCTCACTGCACACCACAAAGAGGAGCGTCTGAGGTGGTGCAACGAAAGAAGACACTGGAACATGAGATCCTGGAGACGGGTACACTGGTCCGATGAAAGTTGGTTCCTGCTTCATGCCACAGATGGTCGAACTCGTGTATGGAGGTCCAGACGCACGGCGTACGACCAACGTAACATCATGGAAGAAGTTCCATTTGGTGGAGGTTCCGTTATGATATGGGGGTGCATCTCATTTGATTGTAAGCTGGATCTGTTGACTGTACCTGGAACACTAAATGGACAAAGATATCAAGATTCCATACTGGATAGAGTTGTGGTCCCTCATTTTGTAAATCATGCACCTGGAACCCACCCTATATTCATGGATGACAACGCCCGACCACATCGTGCTAGAGCTGTGCATGAATACCTCCGCCAGAATGCCATCGAAACCCTACCATGGCCAGCAAGGAGCCCTGACATGAACCCTATTGAGCATATCTGGGACATTCTGGGAAACATGGTGAGAAGGAGGGATCCTCCTGTGCAGAACCTACAGGAATTAACAGACGCACTCCATCTTGAATGGCAACGAATACCACAATGGCGTATCAGTCGGTTGGTGACCAGCATGAGACGTCGTGTCCAGGCCGTCATCCAGGCACAAGGTGGATATACCCGGTATTAATAATGACAGTCTCAAACTCGTGCACAGATGTTAAACTTCGTTTTCAGACACCATTAATGACAATCTAGCTACGTGTGTCAAATGTCGGGCAATAGTTGTCAGTTGTGTCAACGTAACCATATTCAGGCCTCGTTTTCAAGTTCAAACAAAAACACACAGTGTTTCCCCACCATCATAATCAGCATTCCTCTAGTTGCATTATTACCTCTTGCACTAAGATGGATGGGTACATAAATGTTTATGCTATTGCTTTCTTCATAGCACATGAATATACCCTCGCATGTGCGTAAAAATAGGGTGGTGCTTAACTTTTGCACAGGTGTATATATATATATATATATATATATATATATATATATATATATATATATCTTTTATTTTTATATGTATATTTTATAACTTAATTCTGGTACGTTGGAGCTTGGACGTTCTCGGCGGAAAACTAATTATCCGTCACCCAAGAGAACGCCCATGCGAGCTATTGTATTGACCACCCTACACCATTACACCACCGGTGACCACACCACACCATTACACCACGCCTGACCACACCACACCATTACACCAGGCCTGACCACACCACATTATTACAGCCCGCCTGACCACACCACGCCATTACACCACGCGTGACCACACCACACTATTACAGCACTGCTGACCACACCATAATATTATAGCCCGCCTGACCACACCACGCCATTACACCACGCCTGACCACACCCCACCATTACAGCACGGCTGACCACACTACACTATTACAACACGCCTGACCACTCCACACCATTACTCCACGCCTGACCACACCCCTCCAATACACCACGCCTGACCACACCACATTATTACACCACGCCTGACCACATCACATTATTATACCACGCCTGACCACGCCACGCCATTACACCACGACTGACCACAGCCACCATGTACCACGTCTGACTACACCACACCATTATACCACGCCCGGCCACACCCACCATTGCACCACGACTGATCACACCCACCATTCACTACGACTGACCACACCACACCATTACACCACGCCTGACCAGGCCACACCATTACACGAGGTTTGGCCACACCCCACCATTACAGCCCGCCTGGCCACACCACACCAATACACCACGCCTGACTACATCACACTATTACAGCCCGCCTGACCACACCACACCATTACACCACGCCTGACCACACCACACTATTACACCACGCCTGATCACGCCACACTATTACACCACGCCTGATCACATCACACTATTACACCACGCCTGACCACACCCCGCCATCATAGCACGTCTGACCACCCCACACCATTACAGCACGCCTGACCACCCCACACCATTACAGCACGCCTGACCACATTATACAACGCCTGACCACACCCCACCATTACACCACGCCTAACCACACCACACCATTACACCACACCTGGCCATACTACACCATTACACCACGCAAGAGCACACCACACCATTACACCACGCCAGACCCCACCCCGCCATTACACAACAGGCCGCCTGGCCACACCACACCGATACACCGTGCCTGACTACACCACACCATTACAGCCCGCTTGACCACACCACACCATTACACCACGCCTGACCACACCACACTATTACACCACGGCTGATCACACCACAATGTTATAGCCCGCCTGACCACACCACGCCATTACACCACGCCTGACCACACCCCGCTATTACAGCACGCCTGACCACACTATACTATTACAGCACGCCTGACCACACCACGCCATTACACCACGCCTAACCACACCACACCATTACACCACACCTGGCCATACTACACCATTACACCACGCAAGAGCACACCACACCATTACACCACGCCTGACCACACCACACTATTACACCACGGCTGATCACACCACAATGATATAGCCCGCCTGACCACACCACGCCATTACACCACGCCTGACCACACCCCGCCATTACAGCACGCCTGACCACACTATACTATTACAGCACGCCTGACCACACCACGCCATTACACCCCGCCTGACCACACCACACTATTACACCACGCCTGACCACGCCACGCCATTACACCACGACTGACCACACCCACCATGTACCACGTCTGACTACACCACACCATTACACCACGCCCGGCCGCACCCACCATTACACCACGACTGACCACACCCACCATTCACCACGCCTGACCACACCACACCATTACACCACGCCTGACCAGCCCACACCATTACACGAGGTTTGGCCACACCCCATCATTACAGCCCGCCTGGCCACACCACACCAATACACCATGCCTGACTACATCGCAGCATTACAGCCCGCCTGACCACACCACACTATTACACCACGCCTGATCACGCCACACTATTACACCACGCCTGATCACGCCACACTATTACACCACACCTGACCACATCCCGCCATTATAGCACGCCTGACCACCCCACACCATTACAGCACGCCTGACCACATTATACAACGCCTGACAACACCCCACCATTACACCACGCCTGATCACGCCACACTATTACACCACGCCTGACCACACCCCGCCATTATAGCACGCCTGACCACCCCACACCATTACAGCACGCCTGACCACATTATACAACGCCTGTCAACACCCCACCATTACACCACGCCTAAACACACCACACCATTACACCACGCCTGGCCACACTACACCATTACACCACGCATGAGTACACCACACCATTACACCACGCCAGACCCCACCCCACCATTGCACCATAATGAGATTTCCAATACCAGTACATATGACTCCCTGTTGTAAAGCGATCCAAGTTATCTAGGTGATAAGCAGCTCTAGTGTGATTTCAATTCCTTATTATTTGGTCTAAAATACCTGCCGCCTCTTCCGTAACATTAACAGCGCTGATATGACAAATAAGACTGATGATAATAACCCTCATGATAGATACTGGATAAGCAAAATGATACATATTATTCATCTAATGACAGCTTTAAAGAGAATTTAGAAGAGGACAGCGAAGTGGTCAGTGAGCCAAACTATATGGGTAGAAACTTTCCAGACAGACAGTTTCTTGTTTAATCATGTCTATTGCAATCATTTTGATTTTGTCCGATTAACAAGTGGGTCGGTTTGCTACATTTCCACACATGTGATAGACGCGATCCAGATTGTGAAAGGAGTACATGTATGCCATGGTGTAATTTGTTATCAACAGATTTCTACATGTGTAAAGACGATCACCATCAACTGCTTTTCATGTGCATGGACCGTTATATCAAATATACATTTCATTAATTATCAGAAATTCTACTGCCATGGTGTACTTAGATCTGTATTGCTAAAACTGGGCTCAAAGGAGTAACATGCTCACCTGCACCTACAAAATTTGGTGACTTCTTGTACTCTGATATATTGCATGGATAAACAGACAAACAGACAGCACCAACCGCAATACTCACACCCGCCTTCGGTAGCATAACTAACAAGATTTAAGTTTTTAATGAATTCGCCACAGCTACAGAGAGTTATGGCACAGAAACTGATTTTTGAAGATGGCTTCATATTAGCCATTTGGAACAATTTTTATAGGTAACTCACATATTAGATCCATTTTACATGCATATTTCAATAGTTTTACGATCAATGTTGTAGAAACTGATATACAACCCGACTGCCTAGTAGGCTATTACATGTAGCTGTTTTACATGTTAAATAAACAAATTTGGCACATGAATTCATATTGCAAGTGGCTAGAAAGTTTTTTATTTTGAGGTCTTCTTCTTTTCATTCGCTGATCATACCGCCAGTCCTGTAAGTGACTATCGACATGATCATAAGCGTTAAGTGCGTGGATCCATGGTTTATTAGAGTGCCCCGTGCGGCCTGGAACCTCCGTCTTCAGCACTCGAGGTTTCTGTCAGGGTTACCTCACCCTTACCTCCTTTAGTCGCCTCTTACGACACGCAGAGTATACGGAAGGTGTATTCTAAGCCCCACCTACAGGGCATGTTAATTTTAGGTCAAACATAAAGGTCACGAATATCAGTTAGTGCAAACCGGAATACACATTTTCCTCGATCATGTCGATATCGCTTCAATGCAAGAAGATAGAATCGCCATATCTGTAACACACATTCATATATTGTGGCTGGATAGAAGCAAAACTTAGCTTTAGGTCAACGGTTCAAATGTCAAGTCACATGGTTATTTAGAGCATATTGGAAAACACATTTTCGTCGATAATTCTGCAATGCAAGAAGATAGAAACAAAAAATCCATAATATACATATATGTTCATATTGTGATTGGTTAGAAGCAAAATTTAGTCTGAGGTCAAAAGTTCAAATAGTGAGGTCATATGGTCAGTTAGTGCATTGTCAAACCCGAGTGCAACTTTGGCATGAGTCAGCATCTCCATTGAGTTCATTCTAGTTTTATTTTACATAACATTGACCCACAATCAAAAGTCACTAATGACAGATGTTCTCTTACAATTGGTAAATTTCCATAATTAATGCTATTTTGGTTCAGAAGATGGCGATTCATCAAAACAAGTAGGTGTTACATGTAGATGTCTTGAGGAAACAACAACTTCTAATGCAAACGACAGATGTGGTCTTTATATTGCTGATGCAAAAGACAGATGCGGTCTATACAGTTAGCTTTGACTGGAATTCATACTAGAACTATTATTGTTGGGATAGATGATAATACTAAACTAGTGAAAACCTGATACTTTAGCTGGCTGATGTACCTTCATTTACATTTTAAATATATAAACAGTAATGATAATTGACAATAAGTTGTAGCCACTGAAGATAGATTGTCTCTTACTCCACTTACATTGGAATGATGAAATAATCTTTTCATTCATAAGACTAGATTGCTCGGTCGATGACGCGTCATCGCAAATTCCCACGTTCACAGCTTTGACCACACACACGTGTCACCTCAGGGGTGGAACTGAATGTAAATGTGATCTTGCACCCGCACCCATATGGGTAACATACATATGTGGCAAATTTGTTTGAATTCCATCTAATGGTTTCGTAGGAATTGCGTTGCAATCGATTTGACCGTTTGACCCCCAAACCGATATGGGTAACACGCATACGTACCAAATGTGTTTGAGTTCGATCTATTGGTTTCTTAGGAGTTGTGTTGCAATCGATTTGACCCTTGACCTCTCCTGTACACACTTCCACCCCCCCCCCCCCTCCGAGTCAAAAGTACATGTCAATGTACTTTTGCATGCCACACTCATATGGGTAAGATACATACCAAAGTTCGTTGAATACACGGTATCTTGCATGTCACAATCATATGGGCAACTCGCATACCAAATTGTATCCAACAGTTTCAGAGAAATTGCATTACAATCAATTTCTTGACCTTGTGACCCACTCACCCTCCCACGATAGGGGTGGGGGCCGAGCCAAATATAAATGCAGTCTTGCATGCCACAGTCATGTGGGTAACTGCCGCAATCATATGGGCAATGCACATACCAAATTTTGTTTAATTTCATCAAACGGTTTCAGAGAAGTTGCATTACAATCAATTTCTTGCCATTTTGATCCACACGCCCCACACCCATGGGACCGGAGCCTAATGTAAATGGCTTCTTGCACTCCACAACCATATGGATAACTCACAAACCAAATTTGGTTGAATTTTGTAAAACACTTTCGGACGAGACACATTTCAATCAATTTCTGCGTATTAAAATGTTACCCTTTGACTAAAATGTAAACAGACTCTCGCATTCCAATTTGCATACCAAATTTGGCTGAATTCCATCAAACGGTTTCGGAGTTCTGACGTTACAGTAGATTTTTCTTCGAAAAACGTGGGGATAATGGTGTGTACCATAGGTCACCTATGATATATGATGATAAGGTATTGACATATATATGCATATTTTACTAACTTTATAATGTGAACCAGTATCCTAGCCCTACATGTAGTATTAAACTAGCTAACTACAGTACATGTATTACTACTACATGTATGCCTCGAACCTAGAGTAGCTATAGCACAATATATATTACAATCAGCATCGTATGGTAACTCACATAATAAACTTGGTTGACATCCACAAGATGTTACGAATAAAATGGAACTATTAAACCTTTCATTCGAAAGCCGGCTTTTTCAGTTGTTTTAAGGAAGGTCCATTTGCAGTCTAAAAAATAGTATTTTTGAAAATTTGCCACTGGAATGACTGACTCGATAACCGAGCCAGTCATTCAAGTGGTAAATTTTCAAAAACAGTCTTCTCTTGGACTACAAATTGATTTTCTTGATCAAAATTAGCCATTAAAGGGTTAAAGCCAGGCCACTTGGCATATTACACACTCACTCTATGTCGTAATTCTCTGCGATTATCTGTAGCACAATTGTGATATATCCATCTGGCAAACTGACAGTATGACATCCATATTTCCTAAAAACATAAACAACAAAAGCAATTAGAGATTGCAGACCCTCCTCATTTTTGTCATAGTTTGCACATCATCATCAAAGTTGTGGAATCATACAGCACAGTCACACTCTTTCCTGTGTTAAAATGTTATCCAAATTAGAGAATTTGATCTGATCCATATATTTAAGAAGTATATTCAAAGGAATACTTATCGGCCAATTTGGATCCCATGGCATGACAAACAGACGGACCCCATGGCATAAGCTCACTTGGCCAGTCTGGCCAGGTTAGCTAACAATGGGAAAATTTAAGTTTAACTAACCTCATCTCTTGATAGCTACTATTCACGTGATCTAATATGCCACTGATAAACTATACAGATAATTCTAAGCTTTTGATCATGTGGTTAGAGAGATATATTCAGGCTTTAGTAGCTAAATGTTGGTACATTTCTACACTATGATGGCTGTCAGGATTATCCCCACATTTTAAACAAGAGGCCCAAGAGCCTGTGACGCTCATCTGAACCATTAGCATTTGAACCATTTGTATTTAAATAGATATGATGGATAATTTTCGGAAAATCCAAGATGGCCACCCAAAAGATTTACCAATCAAAGTTTTGAATAGAAATTCTAGTCTACCTTAATAGCGGCACTCTAGCTAAATTATTTTGAAATATGTCAAGCAACTAAGGAGAAGCAGTGTTTTGACAATTTCTGGTAAATTTTTCATAAAATCTAAGATTTCCACCCAAAAAATTGATCAATGAAAATTCCGAATAAATTTTCTAGAGCTTACCACCATAGAACCCATTGGAGAAATTTTTTTGAAATATGTCAAGCAGCTAAAGAGGGGTAGCAATTTGAGAATTTCCGGTACATTTTTCATAAAATCTCAGATTTTCATGCAAAAAATTGATGAATCAATAATTCATTTGGATCCGCCTCCAGGGGTCCAAAGTTCAAATTTTAACCTGCGGAAATTGATTATAACGCATCTCTTCCGAAAATATTGGTCAGAATTCAACTAAATTTGGTATGTGAGTTACTCATATCAATTTGAAGTGGGTGAGCTCATTTACACGCCTAATGGGTGGGTGGGGGAATGGGGGGATGGTCAAAAGGTCAAGAAATCAATTATAATGCAACGCCTTCGAAACTGTTTGATGGAATTCAAACAAATTTGGTATGCAAGTACCCATATCAATGTCGAGTGGATGAGCACATTTACATTTGGCCCCACCCCAGGGGTGGGGGTGGGTGGGGTCAAAAGGTCATGAAATTGATTGAAATGCAACTCCTCTGATACTGATACAAATTTGGTATGTGAGTTACCCATATGATTGCATGGTGCAAAAGGACATTTACATTTGGCTCCGCCCACGGGGGTTGGTTATGGGGTGGACAAAAGTTCAAAGCGGTGAACGTGGGGATTTGCGATGATGCGTCATCGACCAATCAATCTAGTTTACTTTTCAACCACTCAGAAAAACCCTAGTGTGTCTGCCTCGGTATATACACTCAGTCATAGCGGTGCCATCTATACTTTGACTATGTGGTATAAAAGCAAACATACATGTAAGTTGTTTATTATTTTGAAACTAATTTGACTTGAAGTCGTTGCTGCCTTAGGCAGCAACGACTTCCAGTTAAATTATTTTCAAAATATTCAACAAGCTGAGTATTACATAATAAAGAATGGAGTGCATTGGCACTTACACGACATCACACACTGCCGCTTGGAGACAAAATAGCGGCGATCACTGTTCAATATTTACGCATGCATGTACGTGCGCGCGCACACACTTATTTGTTTAATATTACCAGTCATGCAAGTTGTAATTTACAACACCACCATGAACCAGTTGTAATTTACAACACCACCACGAGATTTCATGGCAAAACTAATAGCACATGTACTTACTAAAATATATGAACTGAGAGACCACACATAAATCCTGTTAATGCAAAGGTGCTTGACATCAGCTCATTTTGGCTATGGGGATGAGCAATTCCTGGTATGGGCAGCATCAAAGTAGTAGAGAGGACGCGTCTGCTACAAGGCTTGCCTTCCTGCAAAATAAGGATAACTTGCAGCCCTAGTATTTGTAATGTTATTTACCAATTTAGTTGTGTCTGTCACATCAACCCTTTCATGGCGAAGCCAGACAAAAGCGGTCTCTGTAGTGGTCTTAGAGAATGTCCATTTGCATGCCAGGAGAAGACAATTTACCACTATACAGAATGACTGGCTTCAAAATTTGATTTCAGTGCAAAATTTTCAAAATTGGCCTCTTGGCATACAAATAGACATTCCATAAGCAAATATTTTTATATTCTTGACCAAATTTAACCATTAAAGGGTTAACTTATCAATGCTAAGGCCTAAAAAAATTATATGTATATTTCCTATCCCTACAGTATGTAACTGCAACAATAGCTGTGACCTATCTACCCCCAAAATATTGCTAGTTTTGCTACCTCAATATTTCTATCCAGGGAAGTGGGACCGCTGGATTTTTAAAATTGTCAGTGATTTTTATCACAGTTTCTACCTTAAAATTTGACAATATTTGAACAGCAAAAACATGGTAAAAGAAACCGCAACACCACCCACAAAAAATACTAATTCCATACCTACTGCCTACTTGAATTTTGGAGGGATGTATATGAAACATATATTATATATTATTTTATTTGGCCTAATACACATAAAATATAGGTAAAAATTATTTTAAAATAAGTACAGTAACATGGTCAGTGGCCAAATTTCAGCTCCCCAGCTATCCAAGTTATTATGTTCTAACACCCAGCTATTCAAGTTATTATGTTCTAACACCCAGCTATTCAAGTTATTATGTTCTAATACCAAGCTATCCAAGTTATTATGTTCTAACACCCAGCTATTCAAGTTATTATGTTCTAACACCCAGCTATCCAAGTTATTATGTTCTAACACCCAGCTATCCAAGTTATTATGTTCTAACACCCAGCTATCCAAGTTATTATGTTCTAACACCCAGCTATCCAAGTTATTATGTTCTAATACCCAGCTATCCAAGTTATTATGTTCTAACAGCCAGCTATCCAAGTTATTATGTTCTAACACCCAGCTATTCAAGTTATTATGTTCTAACACCCAGCTATCCAAGTTATTATGTTCTAACACCCAGCTATCCAAGTTATTATGTTCTAACACCCAGCTATCCAAGTTATTACGTTATAACCCCCAGCTATCCAAGTTATTATGTTCTAACACCCTGCTATCCAAGTTATTATGTTCTAACCCCCAGCTATCCAAGTTATTATGTTCTAACACCGCGCTTTCCAAGTTATTATGTTCTAACACCCAGCTATACAAATTATTATGTTTTAACACCCAGCTATCCAAGTTATTATGTTCTAACACCCAGCTTTCCAAGTTATTATGTTCTAACACCCACCTATCCAAGTTACTATGTTTTAACACCCAGCTATCCAAGTTATTATGTTCTAACACCCAGCTATCCGAGTTATTATGTTCTAACACCCAGCTATCCAAGTTATTAAGTTTTAACACCCAGCTATCCAAGTTATTATGTTCTAACACCCAGATATCCAAGTTATTATGTTCTAACACCCAGCTATCCAAGTTATTATGTTCTAACACCCAGCTATCCAAGTTATTACGTTATAACCCCCAGCTATCCAAGTTATTATGTTCTAACACCCAGCTATCCAAGTTATTATGTTCTAACCCCCAGCTATCCAAGTTATTATGTTCTAACACCCAGCTTTCCAAGTTATTATGTTTTAACACCCAGCTATCCAAGTTATTATGTTCTAACACCCAGCTATCCAAGTTATTATGTTCTAACACCCAGCTATCCAAGTTATTATGTTCTAACACCCAGCTATCCAAGTTATTATGTTCTAACACCCAGCTATCCAAGTTATTATGTTCTAACACCCAGCTATTCAAGTTATTATGTTCTAACCCCCAGCTATCCAAGTTATTATGTTCTAACACCCAGCTATCCAAGTTATTATGTTCTAACCCCCAGCTATCCAAGTTATTATGTTCTAACACCCAGCTTTCCAAGTTATTATGTTTTAACACCCAGCTATCCAAGTTATTATGTTCTAACACCCAGCTATCCAAGTTATTATGTTCTAACACCCAGCTATCCAAGTTATTATGTTCTAACACCCAGCTATCCAAGTTATTATGTTCTAACACCCAGCTATCCAAGTTATTATGTTCTAACACCCAGCTATTCAAGTTATTATGTTCTAACACCCAGCTATCCAAGTTATTATGTTCTAACCCCCAGCTATCCGAGTTATTATGTTCTAACCCCCAGCTATCCGAGTTATTATGTTCTAGCCCTCAGCTATCCAAGTTATTATGTTCTAGCCCTCAGCTATCCGAGTTATTATGTTCTAGCCCTCAGCTATCCGAGTTATTATGTTCTAGCCCTCAGCTATCCGAGTTATTATGTTCTAGCCCTCAGCTATCCGAGTTATTATGTTCTAGCCCTCAGCTATCCGAGTTATTATGTTCTAGCCCTCAGCTATCCAAGTTATTATGTTTTAACACCCAGCTATCCAAGTTATTATGTTCTAACACCCAGCTATCCAAGTTATTATGTTCTAACCCTCAGCTATCCAAGTTATTATGTTCTAGCCCTCAGCTATCCAAGTTATTATGTTCTAGCCCTCAGCTATCCGAGTTATTATGTTCTAGCCCTCAGCTATCCAAGTTATTATGTTTTAACACCCAGCTATCCAAGTTATTATGTTCTAACACCCAGCTATCCAAGTTATTATGTTCTAGCCCTCAGCTATCCAAGTTATTATGTTCTAGCCCTCAGCTATCCGAGTTATTATGTTCTAGCCCTCAGCTATCCGAGTTATTATGTTCTAGCCCTCAGCTATCCGAGTTATTATGTTCTAGCCCTCAGCTATCCGAGTTATTATGTTCTAGCCCTCAGCTATCCAAGTTATTATGTTTTAACACCCAGCTATCCAAGTTATTATGTTCTAACACCCAGCTATCCAAGTTATTATGTTCTAGCCCTCAGCTATCCAAGTTATTATGTTCTAGCCCTCAGCTATCCGAGTTATTATGTTCTAGCCCTCAGCTATCCGAGTTATTATGTTCTAGCCCTCAGCTATCCGAGTTATTATGTTCTAGCCCTCAGCTATCCGAGTTATTATGTTCTAGCCCTCAGCTATCCGAGTTATTATGTTCTAGCCCTCAGCTATCCGAGTTATTATGTTCTAGCCCTCAGCTATCCAAGTTATTATGTTTTAACACCCAGCTATCCAAGTTATTATGTTCTAACACCCAGCTATCCAAGTTATTATGTTCTACCCCTCAGCTATCCAAGTTATTATGTTCTAACCCTCAGCTATCCAAGTTATTATGTTCTAACCCTCAGCTATTCAAGTTATTACATTCTAACCCTCAGCTATTCAAGTTATTACATTCTAACCCTCAGCTATTCAAGTTATTATGTTCTAACCCTCAGCTATTCAAGTTATTATGTTCTAACCCTCAGCTATCCAAGTTATTATGTTCTAACCCTCAGCTATCCAAGTTATTACATTCTAACCCTCAGCTATTCAAGTTATTACATTCTAACCCTCAGCTATTCAAGTTATTATGTTCTAACCCTCAGCTATTCAAGTTATTATGTTCTAACCCTCAGCTATTCAAGTTATTATGTTCTAACCCTCAGCTATTCAAGTTATTATGTTCTAACCCTCAGCTATTCAAGTTATTATGTTCTAACCCTCAGCTATTCAAGTTATTATGTTCTAACCCTCAGCTATCCGAGTTATTATGTTCTAACACCCAGCTATCCAAGTTATTATGTTCTAACCCTCAGCTATTCAAGTTATTATGTTCTAACCCTCAGCTATTCAAGTTATTATGTTCTAACCCTCAGCTATTCAAGTTATTATGTTCTAACCCTCAGCTATTCAAGTTATTATGTTCTAACCCTCAGCTATCCGAGTTATTATGTTCTAACACCCAGCTATCCAAGTTATTATGTTCTAACCCTCAGCTATTCAAGTTATTATGTTCTAACCCTCAGCTATCCAAGTTATTATGTTCTAACCCTCAGCTATCCAAGTTATTATGTTCTAACCCTCAGCTATTCAAGTTATTATGTTCTAACCCTCAGCTATCCGAGTTATTATGTTCTAACACCCAGCTATCCAAGTTATTATGTTCTAACCCTCAGCTATTCAAGTTATTATGTTCTAACCCTCAGCTATTCAAGTTATTATGTTCTAACCCTCAGCTATTCAAGTTATTATGTTCTAACCCTCAGCTATCCGAGTTATTATGTTCTAACACCCAGCTATCCAAGTTATTATGTTCTAACCCTCAGCTATTCAAGTTATTATGTTCTAACCCTCAGCTATCCAAGTTATTATGTTCTAACCCTCAGCTATCCAAGTTATTATGTTCTAACCCTCAGCTATTCAAGTTATTATGTTCTAACCCTCAGCTATCCAAGTTATTATGTTCTAACCCTCAGCTATCCGAGTTATTATGTTCTAACACCCAGCTATCCAAGTTATTATGTTCTAACCCTCAGCTATCCAAGTTATTATGTTCTAACCCTCAGCTATTCAAGTTATTATGTTCTAACCCTCAGCTATCCAAGTTATTATGTTCTAACCCTCAGCTATTCAAGTTATTATGTTCTAACCCTCAGCTATCCAAGTTATTATGTTCTAACCCTCAGCTATTCAAGTCATTATGTTTTAACCCTCAGCTATTCAAGTTATTATGTTCTAACCCTCAGCTATCCAAGTTATTATGTTCTAACCCTCAGCTATCCAAGTTATTATGTTCTAACCCTCAGCTATCCAAGTTATTATGTTCTAACCCTCAGCTATCCAAGTTATTATGTTCTAACCCTCAGCTATCCAAGTTATTATGTTCTAACCCTCAGCTATTCAAGTCATTATGTTTTAACCCTCAGCTATCCAAGTTATTATGTTCTAACCCTCAGCTATTCAAGTTATTATGTTCTAACCCTCAGCTATCCAAGTTATTATGTTCTAACCCTCAGCTATTCAAGTTATTATGTTCTAACCCTCAGCTATCCAAGTTATTATGTTCTAACCCTCAGCTATTCAAGTTATTATGTTCTAACCCTCAGCTATCCAAGTTATTATGTTCTAACCCTCAGCTATTCAAGTTATTATGTTCTAACCCTCAGCTATCCAAGTTATTATGTTCTAACCCTCAGCTATTCAAGTTATTATGTTCTAACCCTCAGCTATTCAAGTTATTATGTTCTAACCCTCAGCTATCCAAGTTATTATGTTCTAACCCTCAGCTATTCAAGTTATTATGTTCTAACCCTCAGCTATCCAAGTTATTACATTCTAACCCTCAGCTATTCAAGTTATTATGTTCTAACCCTCAGCTATTCAAGTTATTATGTTCTAACCCTCAGCTATTCAAGTTATTATGTTCTAACCCTCAGCTATCCAAGTTATTATGTTCTAACCCTCAGCTATTCAAGTTATTATGTTCTAACCCTCAGCTATTCAAGTTATTATGTTCTAGCCCTCAGCTATCCAAGTTATTATGTTCTAACCCTCAGCTATCCAAGTTATTATGTTCTAACCCTCAGCTATTCAAGTTATTATGTTCTAACCCTCAGCTATCCAAGTTATTATGTTCTAACCCTCAGCTATCCAAGTTATTATGTTCTAACCCTCAGCTATTCAAGTTATTATGTTCTAACCCTCAGCTATCCAAGTTATTATGTTCTAACCCTCAGCTATTCAAGTTATTATGTTCTAACCCTCAGCTATTCAAGTTATTATGTTTTAACCCTCAGCTATCCAAGTTATTATGTTCTAACCCTCAGCTATTCAAGTTATTATGTTCTAACCCTCAGCTATCCAAGTTATTATGTTCTAACCCTCAGCTATTCAAGTTATTATGTTCTAACCCTCAGCTATCCAAGTTATTATGTTCTAACCCTCAGCTATTCGAGTTATTATGTTTTAACCCTCAGCTATCCAAGTTATTATGTTCTAACCCTCAGCTATCCAAGTTATTATGTTCTAACCCTCAGCTATTCGAGTTATTATGTTTTAACCCTCAGCTATCCAAGTTATTATGTTTTAACCCTCAGCTATCCAAGTTATTATGTTCTAACCCTCAGCTATCCAAGTTATTATGTTCTAACCCTCAGCTATCCAAGTTATTATGTTTTAACCCTCAGCTATCCAAGTTATTATGTTCTAACCCTCAGCTATCCAAGTTATTATGTTCTAACCCTCAGCTATTCGAGTTATTATGTTTTAACCCTCAGCTGTCTGATTCTGTGATTATCATTAGTCCATGTATACTTCAAAGCCTTAGCTGCTAGATTCTGAGATTATCTTTAGATGTACCGGGATAAATACACATGTAGTGCGCACTACACCCTCATGCAGGAAATTCCTTTTTGAAATATAAATTCTCTGTGTTGTCTTCATTTTTGGAGGTAACATTACTTGAATGAGTGGATGATGAGAGTAGAAAGGTCACAAGGGACAGAACAAAGAACTTTTGCAACAAAAATGTCACAGTGGTATTGGTAAATTGGCGTAGCAGTTGCATAGCAATCACACCCGTAGCTGCGAGAGAGTGGGTCGAGACCTCGAAGGGGACCAGTGATTCTTGGCTTCCAGTCATAATAATCTCAAAGTATTTAAAAGACAACATGACAGAGTATGCTTTATTTTATAAAGTATAAATTTATTTTATCAGGGATTTGACCTCGAAAGGGTTAATGGCTAACTCTTCTAAAACAGTCTCTGTCGAAGTGAGAAATGTACATTTGCAGAGCAAGACAATTTCTGAAAATTTACGACAGGAATCACTGGCTCGATAATCTAGCCACCCATTCCAATGTTATATTTTCAAAAATTCTCCTCTCTTGGTGTGCCAATGTACATTTACTGTGAGACATTAATTGAAAGCTTTTGACCAAATATTGGCATCAACGGGTTAAATTATACCAGTTTTCATAGAAAATAGAACTGAATACAGTTTTTATAAACATACACTGGCAGAAATTGCCATAAGTCTAGCTAAGACCAACATTGTGGAGCATAAGGCCTATACGCAATCACCATGCATATGTGCATATCTATGATTTTAGAATTATGCCATTTATGGCAAATCGTTAAAACAGGTGGCCAAAATAAATTCCTTTTATTACATCTCTAGTTCTTACAGCAACATGATGTATGAGCGATTTGAATAAAACTTCACAGACTTCTTCTATACGATGCTTAGGACTAGTCAACATCAAAAGGAAATTTGACTTTGACATTTTTTCCAGATCTTTTCATTGTTTGAACTCTGATTATTCTATGGCTGATATGTGTGCAGATTATATATCCTAGTTATGATTCTTGGCTGTGTTAAAGAAGAAGTACAATGGCATTGAAAGTGGCTTTCATATACAACATTGGGCAGTAAAGAATGAAATAGAATGTGTTATTGCGTGGCCGCTCACGGCTACGATTATATTCGCGGTGTGTCTAGAATTGCGTATAGGCGCGGTCATTTTGCGCAAAGGATTGTGGTCTCCAACAGCTAACTAGAGAGATAAATAGAGCGCGCCTCTATTTTTAGCTGGAACCATAGATTTAGGATATATATTGGCTAGATCGCTCATACGTATACGCTCCCTATGGGGAGAATGGAATAGATGTCTCGATCGCTGGATCTTCACTGACTGACTGACATCTGACGCAGACGATCAGATATGTATATAACCTCCAAAAGTCAGTAAATTCTTTTGTTGTTAATAGAAATAGAAAGTCTGCTTAAATAGCATGCAAAATACGGAACTACAAATCTACGGTATAAATAAATAGGGGAAATACGGTAATACGGTTAAAACCTACCGCATACATCGCTGAAAATCCAAACATTTATGTACACATGATAACTCTGTGATAACTTCTATTGATTTTGGAAACTGCTGCCGTAAACCGTTGCTGCCCACATTTAGACAACTTTCAGCATTATGCTTTACATAATCTACACAAATCTTTCTTGTACTGACCGTAAAACAACTAGGCATAGCCTTTGAAAGCAGAAAGATAATAGTTAAAGCGAGGTTTTTTTTATCTCCCAGTTTCCGTGAAACCTGACACCGTTTGGTATAGAAGACCTAAATAATAAATTAAAACGTTTTCGAAACAAGGTAGAATTTCTGGTTTTCTTTGCAAATATAGTGGCTTATTTACATGTATGAGCTGTACTGTAAAACCGCAACTTGATGGTATAGAACATCTAAAGAATAAATTAACATGTTTGCAAAGCAAGACAGAATTTCTGTTTATGTTTTGTAAGTACATTAACTAATTTATGAGCTGTATAACGTAGCCTCAGCAGTCGAATCGCTTGTAATAAGTCAGCACAGTAGCAAGAGCGGTCAGATATTCTAGAGCTTTGACGTTATAATCAATTAGTTCGCCGTCATATAATCGAAGGATACAATTGGAAAGGTCCATTGAAGACTGACTATGAGTTGTTGTAAGAATTGCATGTCTACTATTTAATACATATTCTGTTGAATATTTTGAAACTAATTTAACTGGGCGCTGTTGCTGCCATAGACAGCAACAGCACTCAGTCAAATTAGTTACAAAATATTCAACGGCTTACCTGTATAGATTTGAGGAAATTGATAGCCAGGGCATTCGCGGGGATCGATCGATCCCAGCACTGCGAAGTGTGGGTAGAGCTTAGCTAGAGGTGAGCGGGGAATAGCTAAGAGTGGAAAGGTCCATTGCCGACGCTGCCATTTTTCACTAGGGATTCTGGTAATTCACGTTCTCGCCAGATCTCCTAACACTAACGAGAGCGAGATATACATATATATATATATATATATATATATATATATATATATATATATATATATATATATATATATATATATATATATATATATATATATATATATATATATATATATATATTTATTTATTTATTAACGAGAGCGTCTCTATTTAGATTGGAATCGTAGATTTAGGATATATTGTCTAGATTTCTCGTGCGCATTAAACGCATACCCTCACTATTGGGGCTAGTTGTACTAGCTGGTGACCTGGGCTAATTGCTGACTGTACATTTCATATCAACATATCAACACAGTAAACTAACGGGTGCCCTCTGTAGGCGATGTTAGCGCAGAAATTGAAGTCATCGCGTTAAAAGACTAAGCAAGCAGACAATCTGTATTGACAGATCCAACATGTGGACATACAGACACTATTCAACATTCTGGTGAATATGTGGGCATTGTACGAATTGTATGGCCTTACTATTTAATCAACATTCTGTTGAAAATTTGAGATTAATTTTCCTAGGCGTTGTATGATTTTTACCATTGTCAATTGCATCCTATAAAAGCTCCCCAGGCGTCATAGTCAAAATGCTTAGTGAATGACGTCTCTAGCTCCCTCGTGAATATTGAATAGTCTGTCAAGTGTACACATTTTATGTCTTTACTTTTTAATTAACGTTCTGTTGAATATTTTGAAATTAATTTGAGCAGGCACTTTGACAGGGCACTGTTACGGCCATAGGCAGCAAAAGCACCCATTCAAATTAGTTTCAGGATATTCAACACCTTACCCTGCATAGCTACTTTGAAATTGGGATTCTGGGAAGTCGTGAACCAAAGTATATAAATTAATTCCAATACGCCGAAAGAACGGGTATAACTTAGCTAGAAATGAATGCACCCCACATGTGAAATTGTCATGAACAACATTAAACGGCCAATACCACTTAGTAATGTGTGGTCTACCCACTTGTAATAAGTGACCACATATTTTAGCAAGAGCATTCAGATAGTTAGCTTTCCCCTGCCAGGCGCATGTAGACCCAATCGCAATGGACCGATTCTCTTATGGAAAGAAGGTATAAGTTATCCAACCTGTCACCCAAGTGTTGACGTCATAATCAATTATGTCACATGTAGGCTGACATCACAGTCAAAATACGTAATGAATGGCGTAGCTATGGCTATCAGGAACGTTGAAAAGTATGTAAGCTGTGCGAATTGTATGTCTTTACTATTTAATTAACATTCTGTTGAATATTTTGAAACCTAATTTAACTGTGCTGCTGCTATAAGCACCGCAAGCATCTAGTAAAATTAGTTTTAAAATATGCAACAGCTCACCTCTATAGTTAGCTTGGAAATGGGATTCTGGGAAGTCACGGTTGAAAGTATGTAAAGCACAATGACGACAGCTATGAATATAAGCCTATCATCATCGCTTATTGTAGTGTAACCGCCTCATGGCATAGCTGGTCGAACCGGCCCCTAAAGTGATCTTGAGCAATGTCAAATTGCATGCCATGAGGGGACAATTCTTAATAATTTACCACTGGAATGACCCTCCAGACAGTCATTCCAGATTCCAGTGGCAAATCTGCCCAAAAACAGCCTTCTCTTGGCCTGCAAATGGGCATTCAACATCTAAATATTTTCACACTCTTCACCAAATTTAGACAGTAAAGGTTTAATATATTATGACAATACCAGGTACTGTGTCTGTTTCATTTCCCTTATGTATTATAGCATAAAACACCAGGCTGAACATTCGAGATAATGTATAAATGTCCATTGTTATGTCTCGTAGGGCGTAGCAGCAAAGCCGTGGACGCAGTTTACTAGTCACTATATGTGTGGTAAATTTTAACAGTAAAACATGTATAAAAATATTGTAGATCGTTAAAAATTGGACAAAATTTGCTAAAAATAATGTACGTGTGATTTTCATTAGTAGTTCATTGTCCGTAATGCTTCACTGTGAAAAGATCCATGCATACAATTATTTAACATTATGTATAGGCAACTGATGTTCTGAATTTCCAGTCAAAACGGCTGTCAATAACATTGTAATGGGTGGTTAAATATGTAAATTAACAGAAAGGGTATGTATGTATGTGCCAAGTTAGTAATGCCTGCAATGTGTTCGGCCCAAAAATTCTACCTATATGGCTAGATAGGTATCTGAATATGCTAATGAAGTATTGAGTTTTAAAAAATGTTTACCGTCAAGTAATTTAATTCGTTGTACACGATTTCATACAGAAAATTGGCTGAAATTTTAGCCAATTCACAGTCTTCACTGCCCTATTTTCTGTAGGTTATGCTTGGGCCTAGATTTTCGCCCACATAAACTTGAGTTTAAAAGTATAATTTAGTCTAAATTACTTTCAGCTGTAAACAATATGATATCATATCATTGCTAACTATAGTCATATTTAAAACAAACTCCACAATGAAATAATTCCATAGTCTGCAATTCCATAACGAAAATTACCGTACATTTTGGCAGATCAGTGATTTTCAGCAACATACTGTCTGCAATAAGTTTGGCCTATATTCGGTTCGAAATTCATACAAATGATCAGATCAGTATATGAATATGCTAATGAAGTATCAAGCTTAAAATGTCTCCCATGAAGTAATTTCGTAGTACACAATTCAATGGCAAAAATTTGCACACGTTTTGGCAGATCCATGGTTTTCGGTAGCCTACTGTCTGTAATAAGCTTCCTTCCACGCACTTTCGATTTCGGCGTTGAAGGCGGCGGAGCCGAACTTCCTATACTATAGCCCCGCCTACTAATATACTAGTGTGACAAACTACATGTTTTATTAAACCCATAAAACCCTCTTCCATCCCGCAATATCCAATACACACCTCTACCACTAGGCATGCCAAGGTAGGTGCGTGTACCCAGTGGGGCACTTTGCCGACAGAAGTCTCCGAACTTCATGTTAGTTAATAGGAGTCCGGGACTATGTACTGGACGTGTGGGGCGCTTCAGACCCTGGCGTGTGACGACTGATTACAATTTATGATCCTATGAAAGGAATGGGGTCGTCACACGATCGGGTTTGTTTGCTCTCCGCACGGCTGTGTATATAGGCCAGGACCCGAGAGGTATACAGAGTTGATAATTTTGTTGTCAGGTCCCCTGTTGTGAATACGCACTGACAGACTCAGACATTAAAACCGATAAATTATAGTGCAACGGAGACAAAAGCTATCGCAATCGATTGCATCACATGGCGATATGCCTTCCTTTTTCAATGTTTGCTGTAAATAGCTTACCTATATATCTATATCTTACCTTTTCAAAAACAAACAGTGTAATTATGTGATTATCATTTTACTATTGACCTTATCACAAACTTATCCTATTACAATTGTTAACAACATGGCACGTAAACAAACGAAACATCAGACTTCAACTACATCTATTCCACTATCTACAAATCTTCTCTCTCTCTCTCTATCGTATGGTGTTCTAACGACTACTACCCATCTACATTCCCTATTAGAGCTCCCTGTGTTAAACATTTGTGCCTACCCAGGTCTCACTACCGCCGGTAACTTGACTTCTGTGATACACATAATCGGATAATGGATAGCCACCTGTCACCCTATCGTGCGGCAATTGGACTATTTTACTCAGCCTGCACCATTTCCAAATGCCATAAGCGTACAAAAATTCTTCCCAATGGAACGGCTAGTCTCTCTACAAGAGTGTTTTCATTACAACTATTACCGGTATTTCTTACCACACTTTATCAGAACACTATAATGTTAATGATGATAGTTCATACCTTACTCTCTCGAGCTGCCGACATTGAGCCAAATCCAGGCCCTAACACGAATGATATTTCCATTGCGCATCTCAATGTATGTGGCCTCAAGGACAAACTCAACCTTATAGAAGCTAACTTATCCCACTTCAATGTAATAGCCATTAGCGAAAGCCATCTTACCCCAAATGTTAATTATGATGTAATCAACCTCCCAGGATTTCAGGAACCGCTTCGTAGGGACCGTCAACAGGCGTGGGGAGGAGTTTGCGTATACATATATATCTAACAATATCGCTGCTTCTCGGCCTAATGAATATGAAGGCCCTGGCTTCGAGATGATCTGGATAGAGATCCACGACCGCCCCGAATTGTTAATGTGCGTTATATATCGCCCACCAAACAGCCATGTTGATAAACGGCAAACTATAAACGACAACATTGACGACGTCCGCGATCAAAACCCAAATAAAAACTTCGTTATACTTGGTGACCTAAACGACGACCTTCTGAGCAATAACAAGCATCACATACGGGACATCACCACTACCTTTGGCTTCCATCAGCTAGTAACTGAACCAACTCGCACCATTACCAACTCGCTGCTCGATCCAATTATTGTCAACAATGCTGGAATGGTGATAGACAGTGGCATATTAGCACCCTTCTGTAGTGATCACACCATAGTGTACTGAAGGTTAACACCTTCCATTATGAAATGCCAGTCTTATAAGCGCCACATATGGGACTACGCCAATGCAGACTGGAACCGCTTTAGGTATCATTTACGCAGTTCTTCTTGGGACTCACTTTCCGAAAACGATGACGTTGGCACTTGGTGTCAAACTATCACGGATGACATCATTGATACTGCCAAGGCCACGATATCTAATAAACTGGTAACCATAAACCCTAACGATAAACCATGAATGTCCACTAAAATCAAATATGAAATGAGAATTAAGGAAAAATTATTTAAGAAATCTAGGAAAACCAAACAAGAACAGGACATATCTAATTTCAAGACGCGTAGCCAAACAGAACTATAAAACAATGCTGCCCAAACAAATTAAAAACGGACCGACTGGTTCCAGAGAATGGTGGAAGATATGCAAATCATTTCTGGTTGATTCGAACTCAAACTTCGGCGAGATACCCCCTTTAAAGCGTGCAGATGGCTCCTTTACTTAGGATCTTTCTGAAAAGGCCAATCTCATCAACATCTATGTACACTAATAATACTCTAAGCTCGATTACGCTGACCCACGAGAATGTTTTAGACGCCCTTTCCAATTTGGAGGCCACCATGGCAGTCGGTCCTGACAGACTAAGTCCGAGATTTTTGACCGAAGGCAAAAAAGTCTTGGCCCCACTCCTTGCACGGTTCTTTAATTATTCTATCACTAAATCACACTCTCCAACCCCCTGGAAAACAGCTAATGTAACCCCGATCTTCAAAAAGGGAGACAAGAATATGTGTTCAAATTACAGACCAATATCACTTCTAAGTTGCCTAAGCAAGGTCATGGAAAAAACAGTTTTTAAATATATCTACAACTGCATTAGACACTACATCACCCGCTACTAGTCTGGGTTCCTTCCGGCACAATCTGCAGATAACCAGCTTTTTTGACATCTATAGTGACATGACACTAGCCCCTGGAACAACAGAAAGTAGTGCTTTTCTTATTTTTTGACATTTCCAAAGCGTTTGATAGGGTATGGCCCCGTGGCCTTCTTCTAAAACTAAAAAACTGTGGAATTTCTGGAAACCTGCTCGCATGGTTCGAAAGCTATCATAAACGGAACCGAATCAACGCTACTCCGACTACAAGCGGGTGTACCACAGAGTGCAGTGCTTGGTCCTTTACTATTCCTTATCTTTATAAACAATATGCCCCGCAATATTATAAATAACATTAGGATATTCACAGATGATACTTGCCTCTATGTGGTCTCGGAAACTTAGTTGCACACACAACCTCGATCGACTACGACCTACAAACTATGGCGTCTTGGGCCACAACATGGCTTGTGGAGTTTAATGCTTCTAAAACCACTTCTTTGTTTATTTCCCTACGCAATAACCCGACCCTGTTTCCCATAAATTTTATTAATTCTAATATACTGCCATCAAATGAACACACGCACCTCGGAATCTGTTTCAACAACAAAGGTAACTGGCTTACCCATCTAAACTCATTTATTGTAAACGCACAACGCAAACTCTCTCTACTCAAAGGACTAAAATATACGCTCGACAGGAAATGCCTAGAAATTATGTACAAAAGTTTCATTAGGCCATCGTTGGAATATGCCAATGTTGTATGGGACAACATACCCCAATACCTCTTAACTAGATTAGAAAACATCTAAGAAGATGCTCTTCGAACAATAAGTGGACTAACCCGCAGTGCGCACACCGTAGATCTGTACAGTGAAACGGGTATTGAAACACTTTCCCGCAGACGGGAACACCATAGATTGGTGATGCTCTTTAAAATCATCAATGGAATGATGACTGATCTCCTGGTAGGTCATCTTCCATTACGGTCACAATCTAGAAACCCATATAACATACGCCATGGTAACGCTCTAACTCCGTTCCGATGCCGCACTGAGCTTTCTCGTAGTTCACTTTTTTCCAATTGGAACTCCCTCCCAGCGCCTGTTACAATTTCTAGGACCTTGGCTGAATTTAAATCCAAACTCAAAGCTATGTCCCCAATACGACCACCACCTCCCTGTTACTGCGTAGGTTCTCGCTTTGCCAATATAGCATTAAGTAGGCTTGTAAATGGCTGCAGCTCACTAAACAGACACCTATTCATCAACTTTCTACTGGACAGCCCTAGGTGTGCATGTGGATATCCAGACGAATCTGCCAAACACTATCTGTTTCAATGCCCTATTTACACCAACCAAAGGGTTATCTTGCAAGACGATCTCGTTTTGAAAATTATCACCCTAGCAACGTTAACAGCCAAGAACGTTCTATATGGCAATGAAAACGCGAACGCGGAACAAAATATCATAATATCTTCTATCCTTTGTGAATATATAATTAGAACTAACCGCTTCAAATAACGCCACAACTAACTTTCAGCCACCGGCTGCTTCCTCGCCTAACACTGCCTTCCAACCTCAAGCATTAAATGCTTTCACATTTTCATACAGCTTTCATCTGATACTTCGTACATGACAGCGTACAGTCTCAACAAAGTCAACAACATGCCTCATCACTCTCTCTCTCTCTCTCTCTTGCACGCACGCACGCACGCACGCACGCACACATACACGTACACAGGTACGTACGCACGCACATACGTACGCGTCATAACAGCAAGAAAAAGTTTGTGGTAAGGACATACACCACAGATAGTAAATTTGTAAAAATATAATTAATGTCAACATTGTAACATATTCCACATATATCTGTTTGCATTTTAAATTTGTATGTAGATATATTTTTATAATAAGTTCCGTCATCTAGACGTATTTATTGCATATATGTTTACTTATATGGGAGACACGGTCATAAGACACATTGAAGATTTCTATCTTCCGTATCTCAGAGCTCCGAATGAGTAATATATGGTTCTTTAATAAGATGATAATAATGTCTCTTTCGTAGAAGAATAAGCAGAAATTTACAAGGCAAAATCGCCTATGATACTAACTGTACAATACGTTGTGAATGATTAATAATTCATCTAATACAAAAGGCTTCTCTACCACGGCTTGGCTCGAAGGAACGGACTAACGGATTTTATCACAGCTTGTTCGAAAAGATGTCCTGTTGGTCCCTACCCCCGGGCTATATATACTGTTTTCTTGCTCGTCGGGACGCCGGGGATTGGTGGATCCTTACGTCAGTTGCTATTTCTGGGCATTACCACTAGTCTGGTTCGTGGCCCCTAGACTGTCATTGATTTGTCAATTCTTACGTCAGTTTCTATTCTTAGGCATTACCGCCATTCACGCAGCCCTTTAATGATCCCTCGTGACCGTAACAACCATCACAAGATTATCAAGTGGTTGACGCATCATCACACGGTGTCTTGTGACCATTGATAATAGTCACGAGTTTGACACAAAGTGAACCAAGGTCAAGACCCTGTATCTTGTTATTGGCTTTTGAATTGGTCGCCAGTGTCCGTTTTCAGGAGACTATGGTAGCACTAAACAAATTCCTTTCTCACGATCCCAACATTCTTGTAAGAGAATGGTACTGCTTCGTCATAGTATATCATGGTCTTTGTTTCCATTTAAAATGCTCAATCGATTCAACGTACAAAATAATCCATCCTACATGTAGGTGCTATTCGCTGGTCCATACGTACTAACGGCCTGACTGATATTGACCAACTTGTCCTAGTTCCTTGAGCCATTTACCTATTTTGTAATCTACGCAGTTAACTTGTCCTCCAAGGTGCCATGCTATAGTACATTCTGACTGTGTATGTACTCCCACTTCGTGGTATCTAGTGTAGTACTGTTCTACAGTCCCGTGGGTGGTTGCTGGGCGTGCCCTTAGGTTACACCCATCTAATTCAATCATTGGGTGTTGGTGGCCTGTGAGAAAGAGATGGAAAATGGATGTACATCTCTCCGCCGACAGCTTATCGCGACTCCAAGTCAGTTCAGAAATATACACCGCATTAAAACCACATATGTCACACCCGCCACCCGCCAGAAGTTGAATGATCGGTCTGTCCGGAACAGACGAGCATTCATCTCCTGTGGATACACATATACTGCGTATACACACATATATTGGCTGCTATACACGACGCGGTCAATTATGACGTCTCTATTTTCTCATAGTAATACATATATATTCCGGCTCCACGGCATGCTATCTACATGAGTAAGTACGAATAAATAAGGATGGGGCCACCTGCGTAGCGTACTTGCCCGAGGCATGATGTGATGGAATGGACCTCGGCCGCTGCTACGCATGGGCAACAAGATGATCTGATCATGTTACAGTAGAATCTCCAATGAGAAGGTGCAGTCATTTATAGCACAATACAATAGTTGGGCGCCGGGCGGGCGCTGGTGGCGACGTCTGTCAGACGCCTGGCTGGGCCGGACAGGTTGGAAGGCACTCCGGCTATCCGTAGGCGTGTGGGATAAGATCACCAGTAATGTTCGGCCGTCACCCCCAGGGGACTTCCGATACCATCGCTGATCCATATTGGGGTCAACTGGCGTGGCCACACCGTTAGACACCCATTCCCAATGGCCAGGATTCAGGGTACCCTAACCCTGTGTCCATGCATGTAATATGGTCTCGATGTCATCGAGACCTACAAGTAAAGTAACAGGTCAAATAACAAACTTGACAGTTCAGTGAATTACAAAAATAATATGTCTACCGTTGATGCCTGTAGTAACCCCCACCCCCACCCCCCCCCCCCCCCCTCAGACACTGGTGCGCGGCAATACAATTCATAGCCATCAAAATAAACTTCAGAACATGTATCAGTATGTAAATAGCTCAGGTCATCTTACTGTAAACAAGCAAATCTTTATCACACACTGTGAAGATTTTGGATCTCCGGGTGGTGATGTTTCCTACTACGTCGATGGTAAGATTATGATGTGATAGGTTGCTGCGACAACCTCTTACCAAAGAAGCGGTAGAACGATGATCGTCGGCTCGCCTCGTTGCTAGATGAATTGCAACGATATTTATTATGGTGACGATCGGGCCTATCTGACTTTGAGAAGATTCCCGGCTTCGGTGGAGTATTGCTCTCCACTCTAGAGTCCCTACTTTACTAAACGAACAAAGACCAAACTCTTGTCTTGCTTTTGCAAGATGATGGATTTATTTATGAGCTAATTTAACTGTACACTTTGAAATAAAAGACTTTGATAATTCTTGCTTATACTTATCTAGTATAATTTGTACTTCAGCTAACGTAGCATCGGCGATGGCCACGGAACCCTGATGTTGGATTGATTGATTCTACAAACGGCAAAGTGCCTTATTTATTCTCTTCAGCAACTCTGAAGTTCTATACATATTACGATATATAGTTATATACATATCGTAATATTTATTCTTTGTTCTAATGATTCTTCTAGGTAGGTTATAAGCACAGCTTGACTGGTCTGGATAATCAGGCCGCCAATCAACGTCTGCTTATTCCCTCCTAGAAGTTTCTACCTATTACTGTTGGTCGTCCCGACCAATCCATGATCGCTTACATTTCGATTCTTACTTTGAAACTTGTTCTTTCTAATTCTCTGCTACAGGGTTTGATCGACGCTCATTGATCATGACGTCATTCTTACCAATCAAACTCTGGGCTTCTCTTCTATGGAGCTACTGCGGCACATAGTTAAAGCGGTGTTGGCTGGTTTTGATTTGATGCGATCTGTCAGCTAAACAACAACATTATGGAATGTGTTGTTGTAGCATGCCATCGTATGATTGACACATAGTTGATATACAAATTTCGATTGTGTTATTAATTCCTACAGGACGCTACAATGTCTATGTCCTGTCCATTGCCTATCGTGAATATGCCTGTAGGATACGAGCGTTAATAAGCACATGAGCTGTATGATCTCATTGCCAGCTGGTGTTGTTCTATTCTCGTATGAGAATCCGAATGCCTATCGTCATCAACTATAGTCAGTTTGTCACGTACGATTCCATCGATTCTTATCCACTAATTATTTCCTAAACTACTGATCAAAACGACTACTGAATAATATAAAAGGGTGTGCTGATTCCGCAGCAACAACTTTTAGCTCAACTATTTCCAGATACACATCAGCTCAGAACCGGAGGTCCTATTCTATTCAATTCTATCATTTAAAATTTGATGCTAAATATTCGTCCATCAATCCTTATCAGTTTCGACTCGGTTTCGCTGATGTCAACCAGTGCTATAATACTTAACTAAATAATAATGCGTATAGAGTTACTCGGTCCTTTAGCTCACCTGGTATTTTCAAATATGAATTTCATTTAGGCCTTACTCGTAAATATAAGATATCTAGTGGGGTCATGACTTCCCACAAGACACTCCCATATCTACAACTGGTGATAATGGCCCAATCACCATTTGTTGAGTAAAATCCAATTTCCCATAAGCAAGCATATAGGGCGCCGTATCCGACATTTTAGTGACAGACCCGGACGAAAGCTCATTGTCACCTGAAGTAACAAGAACTTCCGTCAAAACCAATCACCAAAATGACCGATGTCTATTCCCTCCACACACCTTGAGGAGGTGTGCAATCAAGGGGTTATGAATCGTCGTCTACCGATAAGGTGACAGATTACTTACACACATTGACACCCAGACATAATCCTTCAATGCATTCGTGATCTTGGGCCTATATACACACAATCAATCTCTCACAACCGCACATATACACACACACACACACACACACACACACACACACACACACACACACGCACGCACGCACGCACGCACGCACGCACGCACACACACACACACACACACACACACACACACACATACATACATACACACACACACACACACACACACACACACACACACACACACACACACACACACACACACACACACACACACACACACACACACACACACACACACACACACACACACGCCCACACATGCACACGCGCATGCACACATGCTATCTATATGACCAGCCATAGGTCATATATTCTGTAGTTTACCTTACAGAGCAGTGTCCTTACTAAAATACCGGAACCGCACAGTTATGAATTACTCATAACGCATAAAAGAACTTGCTGGATTATTTATTTAGCATGGCCAAGACAGCGGTAAATAGGTGTATGTTTATATATCGGACACTGTCTTTGTCTCGGAATTGTTTTTAGTTCAATTCTTGCGTGGCCAAGATTACCACAGCTTGACTGCTTCACATTGGCCACCTGGAGCTCGGTATGTTTTTTGGCACATGGGCGCACCGCGCCTGGACGTATGCGGCCTCGGTGGCTACCTGGGTCGCAGGTGTTGATGGAGCCTGGGGGCTGCCATCTTCCTCACTCTCATTTGACACATCAATAAGAGGCAGCAACTGGTTCGGGGTGTCCACTCTCCGGGGATCTGCCACTAGGGTGATTGATACAGTCAGGGTCCACTCCGCCGAAGACACAAAGGCGCATACATCCACCTCGAACCCATCGTCCCTGAGGATTCCCCTCATGATTCTGGAAAATTGACTCACTGTTCGCACCGCTGTCCTTCTGGTAGCCTCCATGGAAGTTCATTGTTCAAGCTACTCTAAAGTTCGTTGTTCAAGCTAATTTATTGACTGGTAATCTGTAACTGGTGCTCATCTTCAACTGATTTTTAGATTTTCTGGTTTCCCTCCGACACATGCATGATTTTATATTGTAATTTCACACGAGGGCCACACAACATCACATCTCGTGATCGCCCTATCACCGGTCATCATGGGTGGTCAATAGGTCGTAAATCCTGTGATATTGATATGAACTTGTCCGAATTATTGTCGCCCATTATCAAGATTGTCCTAAAATTGCCCTTCCAGTTCTCGATTTAACTTAATGCCTTGGCCTAATCATTATCTTTTGGGATCAAAAATCGCCAGTAATCTCACAGTCATCGAAAACTAGTAACTTGTCACATGCTTAGTTTATTCATGGTTTATTAGATATCTAATCTTGTGTGCCTTCAGTTTATCTACTCTTCATGGTTTAACTTGCACTGCCTTAAAGGGGAAATTTTTTTCTTTTTCTCACAAGAGTTCGTCCGTACATTCGGTCGTCCATTCCGTGGGGTGTCTCTTCAGGCATCGGTTTTTCTACTGCCTCAATCATTTCAATCGCCTCGCCCAGGTCCGGTGCCCTCCAGTAGTTGGGATTGATGCTCGTTTTACCTCGTGAGTGGAAACCACTTGTATTTTGTGTTTATTTTGTAGGCGACTATTCTCGCAATGGCGACTACCACGATCTGCACAATAGCGTAGGTAAGCATATCTCATTATCATGCTAGCTTTCTTAGCTCGCTTACCTATGTCAGCGATGTATCGAGGAGGTAGCAGTTCTTCCATGGGGTGCCCCATTTCCAGGGACATGATCTGTCAGTGGTACTTGGCTTTTGCCTCCAGAAAGTCATCAAGGATCGACTCCAGAAGTTCGACATAGTGCCCAAATTGATTCAGTAGTACAACATGAAGCCAATGGTGCTGGGCTCGCTCTTCTGCACTGATCAATTGGTTGATGGTGTCAGTAAAATTGCCAACACTGTTCGAAAGCCAGTTGATCTGGTCCCGGTTAGTGGATATTTCTTCAAAAGAATGTTTGACATGTGAGGTTAACTCATTTGTAAAATGCACTAATTCGATCGTTTTCGTCATGGCACTCATACCAGTTTCTTCACGTCTTCGACCTCGCAGGACGTAGCCACTCCAAATGCATATCCCGTGGCCTCGGCCACAAAGTCCAATAATCACCTCTTTGGTCGACGTAATTGGCCTTGTTCCCTTCATGCGGTCCACTTCAACATGATGTGCCATGATGTTTCCAGTTCATCAAATCTCCGTTCGATAGTTGTTTTTGTTTCACCGTCTCGTCCATGGCTTCCTCTAACATGATGATTCGTTTCAGAAAGGATTTCGGTAATTTCGGTGATGTGATGGTGACCATGACGTCCACTCCATGTTGACGATGGAAATTGGTTTCTGCTCCGTGACAATCACCCCATTTGGCAGGCTCTGCACGTCGGGCCGGCATTGTGCATCGATCAAGGTTGTTATTGACAGCAGCAATATAGATAACTTGACTATTTGTAACATTGGTAACCAAACGTTTTGTTTTGTAAGCTTCACTTCTGCATTATTCTTAAGTCTCTACTGCCTGTCGTCGGGCAGGCGGGTCCCTTTTATACTGTCTGTTAACTTGGTGTGCATTATGGGGAAGTCTAATTTTAGCACGTTGTGTCAATGTTTAACTAGTGCACATGGAATGGAATGGAAAACTTTATCCTTGCAATGACATCGTGCGCATGGCATGCGCATGGTAGTTCTAGTTTTAGCAACTGACACAATTAGGGTAATTTAAAGGGGACGTTTTGGGCCAGCGTATTGGAATATATTAATGGACATGCGTCGCACCCGCTTATCTGCTGCGTCATCTACTGCGTCATAAAATTTGTCTAGCTACTACAGCTGCTATACACTCCTGGAAATCTTTGTCGGATGTCTGCCCATCCACAGTCTCAATATGGGGGCGTTTGTCACTCACACTATACCCATTTGGGTGACCTGGGTGCTTTCCTAAGTTGTAACGTCGGTATATAGCTGGTGGTGGCATGATGCATGTTTCGATAGGCCATCAATACAGGCCCGAGTTCGTTTTCTGATGCCATGGCCTGGTTGTTGACTCCTTTCTGTATTAGTTCTTTTAAGGTTCGGTTGAATCGTTCTGTCCATCCATTGGTCTGAGGATGGTAGGGGCTGGTGCGTCGGTGGTCAATTCTGTAGTCTTTATACAGTTCTTTTAACTCCCTTTCATTAAATTCACCCCCTTGGTCAGTTATCAAAATCTCGGAAACTCCATGTCGGATACAATACTCATTGAAAAATTTATCTTTAATTTCTTCGGCATGTTTTGAAGGAATAGGGAAGGCTTCCGCCCATGTGGGCCAATGATCGACGATGGTTAGAATATACCGATTTCCCTTGGTCAATTCTACGAATGGCCCTATTAGGTCTGCGCCTACAATCTGGCTGGGATACTTTGCCATGGGCATCTCGGTGTATCCAGGGTGGGTGTTGATGGGCCTATTTATCTGACAGGTAGGGCATCGGTCTATCATTTCCATTACATCTTTTCGCAGGGTTTTCCCCAAAAAGGAGTCACGGATTAATCCTAGGGTTTTCTGTAAACCTTGGCGTCCAGCTCTCTCATGTGCTTCTTCCATGACCCATTTCCGGTAATGCGTAGGCAAAACGAGACACAGGTATTCTGCGTCCAGAGCTGAGGGAGTGCGAGTGCAATACAGAGCGCCATTTTGCACAGCGTGATCTTCCGGGACTTCCTTAAAAGACTCCGGGAATTCCTGGAGTTGCTCCTCACACGACTCCTCATATGGAATGCTATGGGCTTCCAAGGGAATGTAGGGCAATATTCCCTCATCAGATTCGGGGATTACATAGTCCCCTGTGTCGAAGGTAGCAGTTTCAGCAGGGCGATGCAAGCGAGATAACATGTCCGCTCTGACATTGTGAGAGCTTTTGATGTACTCGATCTTGCACCCATATTCGGCGATCAAGACAGCCCAATGCTGGACTTTTGTGTTTCGAACATCTCCAACGAATAAACTCTTGAGAGGTTTATGGTCAGCGAGGACCATGAATTCAGCTCCAAACAAATAAGGCTGTAATTTCTTAAGGGCATAGACGACTGCGTAGGCTTCTTTCTCAATGACTGGCCAGTTAAGTTGGCTGTCTTTGAGTGTGCTATGGCCTTTTCTATTCCCTGGTCTGGTCATCGTCTTGGCCCAGAATTGCCCTGATTGCATATGACAATGCATCAGTGTACAACCGGTATGGTTTTTGAAGATTTGGATAGGCCAATACAGTCTCACTGCACAGTAAACTCTTCAACTTCTCAAAAGCGAATTGCTGTTCTTTTCCCCATTCAAATTGCTGGTACTTCTTGGTTAAATCTATTAGCAGCCTGGCGATCTCCGCATATCCCAGTACGCACGTTTGGTAATTTCCCGACACATCCAGTATTGTTCTGACACCACCAACGTCTCGTGGGGGTGGCATATCGTGGATGACTTTTACCTTCTGCTGTTGTGGCGATAAACCCGTGACTGAGACATGGTATCCCAGCAAATCCACTGAGGGACTCGCGAATATGCACTTTTTCCACTTTAGCTGCAGATTGTGCACTTGGCACCTCTCCATCACAAGGCCAAGGTGATGAGCATGTTGGGTAGGATTTTTTGAGAAGACGACCAAATAGTCAACAAACACATGCAAAAATTCGTTAACATACCCATGAAAGACCACGTTCATGGCTCTTTGGAAGACCGCGCCCGAGTTGCGGTACCCATAAGGCATTCTCAGCATCTCAAATTGCCCACCTGGATAGACGAGTGCTGTTTTCTCAATGTCTTGGCTGCCATCGGTATCTGCCAATACCCGGACTTCAAGTCCATCGTAGAAAACAGTGTCACGCCTCGCATATTATCAAAAATGTCAGAGATGTTTGGTAACGGGTAATTATCCCGGGGTACAGCTTCATTTAAACGTCGGTAGTCAATGCAAAAGCGCATGGCCCCATCTTTCTTAGGGACAAGGGTTATGGGCGACGCCCATGGCGATGAGGAAGGTCTAATCACTCCCGCTTCCAACATTTCTTTAACTTAATCATGGACGAGGTGTGCTTTCATTAACGGCATCCTATACGGGTGTTGCCGAATGGGAGGGCAGCTGGTAGGAATCATACATTTCACCAAGGGATTCATACCTAGTTCCTTGGGGCAGGCCATATCGAAGTTATCAACGTATTTCCGCAGAACTCAATCGATGACCTCATATCCTGTTGTCTCGGTGATGCTCGCTTCAGTGTAGCATATATGCTGATGCTTACGGAGGTGTAGTTTGTAGATTTCCCCGAACCACTCCATTTCCCTCTCTTTATAATCTATAACAGCCCTCTCTGCATGCAATTCAACCACACCAATCAGACCTTCATGCTTCATTTCCTGTACAACCACAACAGAAATCGGGCGCGCATCTTGAAACTTGATTTCAGTTTCACCTAATACATTAATCGGGGAGCCATTTACAGCAAGTAGTACCTACACTTTTCGTAGCAGTCTAGAGCTCAAAATGCTTTTCCAAACATCGCTCCTAATGAGTGAGGTGCTTGCACCAGTATCAATGAGGATATCAATACTACACTTACCGGCATCAACGTTATTGCGACCCATAGAATCTAATGATAAACGGACAAGGAATCGCCCTGTCGTAGGTTCCCTCTGCTGCAGTTTTCCGGCCAACCATTGAATCCATCCAGAGACCATTTCTCCTAGCTCCGACCATTGGATATGCCATCGGCATAGCTCCTCCTCTGTCCATTCACATTTTCGTCATCCCGACTGTGAGGTCATCCCATGATGGAAGTGGTATTGTCGCACGGGCATGTTCTACCATACGCGTCTGTTCCGATGTTCGTCAACATGAACCCATCTCTGTCAACATACTCATCACCATGTTGCAGCTGGTTTTGGTTGTCCTTTTGCACTGTGTGGGATCCCTAGGCAGGTTGTACGGTATCGGTTCCTGGAAATCATTATGCGACTGGTTCTGAGGACATTGGCTTTGGTAGTGTCCAGTTTGTTGGCACATCCAGCATATCACCACTGGTCGTTTTGGTTGTTTGTCACTTGGCCTTTTGGGGTAAGCATTTATAGCCACATTTACCCCCCCCCCCCACAACAGTTGCGCTCGATGTTGCCTGCTTTGCCACAGTTATAGCAATTCGTGTTTTTCTGAGTCTTTCGAGTGTTGTTTTTGTACGGTCTTCTCTGTTGATTGCTCCGCAGGCATTGGTTTTGTATGTGTCCCATCTGTCCACATCCACAACACTGGATCGGTTTGGCCTTTATTTTTGGTGGTGGTTCAGCGAACACAGCCACTTGCGAGGCAGAGATCATTTTAAGTGTTTCCTGCTGCATCCCTTTTATAGTTTTAAAGATGTCTTTGAACATCTTGTCTTGTCGAGCTATCATGCACTCTTCCAGATCTGATGTCTGTCGCCGGCCAGCCAGTGAAAAGTGACTGATGGCATCGACTTCCATCAGCTCTTCGACTCTACATGAATCACCCAATCTATAGCCATTTGGTATGTTCATGGCGTCGAGAAGATCTTTCAAGTCACCTTGCTCTTCCGTATGTTTTATGGCTGCATCCAGATTATTGTCTCTTGATAACGATATTTTGTGCCAGTCATGGGTCAATCAACGAGCGTATGTATGTGTGCAGGACCATTCGCCAACTATCTGTGCTGCCTTCTGTGTACACCTTCCTGGCCTTGTAGCGAAAACGTCGATTGAACATGTTTATGGTTCCCCCTCGTTTTTGTTTAAGGGGTTCGAGTTCATACTTGAGTCGTCCCCCCTCATTGGCGCTCACAAAGTACTTTACCATGTGGTCACTGATTTGCTCCCAAGTTACCATGTTCCACACACGTTGCGTCGAAAGAAATTGTTCCACTTCTTTATGAAGTTGTCCCCTGGACGTCCAACTCATGATGTACGCCGTGTCGCCAGGTTGGGTGGGTGCGATGGCATCTAGTCGCATTTGCATGCGTCCAGGTATTGCCAGACTTCTGCGGGTATGGTTCTGTCGCATGATGGAATGTGACAAATGTGGTCGTGCAAAAGCTCACGCTTTACCCGACTGTCATCTCTCATCGTCGGGTTTGTGCCCATTTCCATTACACTGGCTCTTAGTTCCTCAATTAGTTGGTTAAAAGCCCGGAGCAACTGCTCCACTGGAGAAGGTGTTGTGGCCATATCTCTAACTTTACTCTTGGTACTCACGATATGCCCTTCCTCCTTGTTTTAACGATGTCCCGTTCCTTCTGCCACACTCAGCCGGTCAAGAATCAATCCTAAGGCAGGGCACGCCACTGAAGATTTCTATCTTCCATATCTCAGAGGTAAAAGGGTGTGATGCTCGCTGTCGCTCGAAGCCGACCATTTATGTATCACTGGGCCTGGATCTGGCTGTGGGTGTGTCCTCAGGTACGGGAAGGCAGTGAGTCATTCTCTTGTTCTTGATGGCTCACAACTCAATCTCCGAATGAGTAATATATGGTTCTTTAATAAGGTGATGATAATGTCTCTTTCGTAGAAGAATAATCGGAAATTTACAAGGCAAAATCGCCTATGATACTAACTCTACAATACGCTGTGAATCATCTAATACAAAAAGGCTTCTCTACCTCGGCTTGGCTCGAAGAAACGGACTAATGGATCTTATCACAGCTTGTTCGAAAAGATGTCCTTTTTGTCCCTAGCCCCTGGCTATATTTACTGTTTTCTTGCCACGTTGCAATGTGAACAAATGTCAAGACCCTGCATCTTGTTGTTGGCTTTTGAATCAGTCGCCAGTGTCCGTTTTCAGGAGACTATGGTAGCACTAAACAAATTCCTTTCTCACGATCCCAACATTCGTTTAAGAGAATGGTACAGCTTCGTCATAGTATATCATGGTCTTAGTTTCCATTTAAAATGCTCAATCGATTGACGGTACAAAATAATCCATCCTACCTGTAGGCGCTATTTGCCTGTCCATAAGTTCTAACGGCCTGACTGATATTGACCAACTTGTCCTAGTTCCTTGAGCCATTTACCTGTTTTGTAATCTACGCAGTTAACCTGTCCTACAAGGTGTCATGATATAATACATTCTGACTGTGTTTGTACTCCCACTTCGTGGTATCTAGTGTAGTACTGTTCTACAGTCCCGTGGGTGGTTTCTGGGCGTGCCCTTGGGTTACGCCCATCTAATTCAATCATTGGGTGTTGATGGCCTGTGGGAAAGAGATGGAAAATGGATGTACATCTCTCCGCCGACGGATGGTCGCGACTCCAGGTCAGTTCAGAAATATACACCGTATTTACCCCACATATGTCACAACATCTTATTGTGCTTTCATTTGATGAAAAAATAAATTCTGTTTAAACCAATGACTGTTGAATATTTTGAAACTAATTTGACTTGTGATAATTTTCAACCTACTTTGCCCTTGTGGCGTGTTCAAGTGTACGAAACTGTTGAATATTTTGGTACGAATTTGACTGGAAAATCCGTAATTTACGTTCTTCTTATGCTATTCTCATGCTATTCTCACATGTACGAATATAGAGTATTTGACCATTTGCGCTAAAAAACATCAAATTTCTCTAGAAAGCCACGATATGAGTGCATGCAGTATATTTTGTGATTCTACCTTCTTGCGTTCCTGGTTTATTCCGAGAAATATGCGTTCCGGTATGCTTCTAGTGACCACTGACGTAGATATTTGACACTGTGACCCCAAACTTCATCTTTCTTTACCCAACCACAATACGGATGCGCATGCGTCAAAATAGGAGTTTCTTCCTTTTTACTTCCTGAGTTATAGCCAAATGTGAATTACAGCATACACCTAGCGACCCCGTGAGCTAGAAAATTGACAATTTTACATAAAACTGAAGGAATTTCTAGACAGCCACAATATGAATGCCCGAGGTAAATTTATTTATATATATATACTTACTTTCGCGACGAACGCATATTAGATGACGGACTAAGCGTTGTTGTACGAATTGTATATCTTTACAATTTTATAAATATTTTATTGAATACTTTGAAACAAATTTGACATAGGCAGCAACAACAACCAGTCAAATTAGTTTCAATATGGTGAATAGCTTTCATGTGTAGTTTTTATTTCTGGGAATTGATAGTCAGGGAGTTCTGGAATCGAGTGATCCTAGCACGGGAAAAGTGTGGGTGGAAATTGGCTAAAGATCGGCGAGGTATATAGCTAGAACTGGATTACTCCATTGTATTGGGTCGTACTCCAAAACATGAGTCTTTATGCACTTTCCTCTCTGTAGAAAACGCAAACTATTCGAATGAATTTGTGTTACAGAGGGTTGCCAATCGTTCACGTCTTAGGGTGATATTTTTGAATTTACCAGTACCAACTTGCAATCCATGGTTGCTGGTTTTAAACTTGCATAGTATTTTTATCTCGCCTATTCAACGAAGGTGAAAAAAGAGATTTTGGGAGAGCGGGAAAAATGTCGGCGTTGGCGTTCGCTCTGGTTACGCTTTTTTAAATGACATTTGCACCCCTAAGGCTTCATCCGATTTTTAAAAAACTTCGCAGATGTATTCTATACCATGCATAGGACTAGTCTGCATCAAAATTATATTGATTTTTGAAACTTTTCCATATTTTCTTCATGTTTGAAATTAGCATAATTTTTCTGTTCAGGTTAACGATTTTGTCTTGGTTAAGCATTTTTTAAATGGCACAAGGGGGTCATCGGATTTTTATCTCGCATTTTAAGCGAAGTTAAGAGATTTTGGGAGAGGGGGGAAACTGTTGTCGTCGGCGTTGGCGTTGGCGGCGGCGTCCGAACAGGTTAAATTTTTTAAATGACATTTGTGGTTATCCGATTAAAAAAAAATTACACAGATGTGTTCTATGGGATGCTTAGGACTAATCTGCACCAAAATTATACTAATTTTATAATTTATTCCATACTTTTATCATGTTTGAACATAGAATATTTTATGGGCCAAGAATTATCTTTCTTAGCTGTATTAAGCACCCATAAGGGGATATCCGATTACAAAAAACCTTCACGGATTTGTTCTATACGATGCATAGGACCAGTCCACATAAAAAAGAATTTTTTCATGATTCTTTCGGTGCTTGAACTTTGACTATTTTATTGTTGATTTGCATGCAGCTTATATCTGGTTATGGTTCTTGGCTGTGTTAAGCTTTTTTCGAATGCCATTTACACCCACAAGAGGTTGAGCGATTTGAAAAGGACTTCACAGATTTATTCTATACTAAGCTTAGGACTAGTCCATATCAAAAGGCAATCGAATTTGACATTTTTCCCGGATCTTTTACCGTTTTAACTTTGATTATTTTATGGTTGATTTGTATGCAGGTTATATATCCTGGTTATGATTCTTTGCTGTGTAAGGGTTTTAAAATGACATTTGCCCCCACACTGGGTTATCCAATTCAAATAAGACTTCACAGATTTGTTCTATATGATGCTTAGGACTAGTCCACATCAAAAGGCAATCGAATTTGACATTTTCCCGTATTTTTCCATTGTTTGAACTTTTATGGCTAATTTGTTTGCAGGTTATATATCCTGGTTATGATTCTTAGCTGTGTTAAGTTTTTGAAGGTGACATTTGCACCCTCAAGTGGTTATCTTAGATGAATAAAACTTCAAAGATGTGTTCTATATGATGCTTGGGACTAGTCCACGTCAAAAGGACATCGACTTTGGCAATTTCCCCACCGTTTGAACTTTGACAATTTTTCCCGGATTTTCCCACCGTTTGAACTTTGACAATTTTTCCCGGATTTTCCCACCGTTTGAACTTTGACAATTTTTCCCGGATTTTCCCACCGTTTGAACTTTGACAATTTTTCCCGGATTTTCCCACCGTTTGAACTTTGACAATTTTTCCCGGATTTTCCCACCGTTTGAACTTTGACAATTTTTCCCGGATTTTCCCACCGTTTGAACTTTGACAATTTTGAATATGTACAGAATGACTGAATATTATATCTGGTAATTAACCTTTCCATTTTTACCTATGCCCCACCCATCTCTAGCTACCTAGCTCGTGTTGGGCTCGATCTCTGAAGTGTTTGACTATCAATTCCCAGAAAACTATACAGGTAAGCTATTGAATATTTTGGAACTAATTTCACTGGACGCTGTTGCTGACTATGATATCAACAGCGTCCAGTCAAATTAGTTTCAAATTATTCGGCATCATGTTTATTAAATAGTAGAGACATACAATTCGTACAACGTATCGGGCTATTAAGAGCTAAAGACGGGCGAGATATAATCATTTACGACGTAATGATTATGACGTTATCCTACACACCGCTTAACTGATTATGACGTCGTATGACGTCAGATTATAAATGGATACTCTGGAAAGGTGAATTACCGGTATTGGGTTGTCTTTAGACTGAATTCACCTACTGGCCTTCACACTTACTGAGTACGAATTACATATTCAAAGTCAGCATATCCAACAACACTTTCAATACGTGAATGTACATAACTTGACTCGCAATACAGACCCCGCCCCCCCCCCCCCCCATCATCCTTTAACACAGACAAACCAGTATAATAAGTTGGACGATAATAGAACAGCTATTCAAAAACCTTTGGAATGGAACATCAATAACGTGTCGAAAATTGTTCTGTATTGTTGTTAGGGAGAAGCCATTAATTGACTAACCCAAGATGCGATCATGTCATAAAGCTCAGCTCTAAAACGTCGTCCACTGATAACGTACAGGAAAAAGTTAACTGCGTTGTTAGCAAACGTGAGGACCATGATTATCCAAGTTGCTAGGTGTCGCCTTGCATATGTACTAGGAGGCAAGTTGACTGATACAGCCAACTTGCTCAAATATAAGCTGTAGACTAAATTTGGACCAAGCCATATAATAGTTGTTATTGACAAGGCTAAAAGCATCAGAGTTACTGATCTGTTTTGACGTTTGTTCTCCTCACTGGTAGAGGACACAACTGCGTCATTATTTATTCCTGTCGAACTTCTCAGTTTAACTCTGATAGCCTGCTATCCAACTTATCTGGTACTTACACATAATGCTGCCAATGGAATAAAAACGAAAAATACGCAATCAACCACCATCCACTGTGCAAGGAGTGTTTCATATTTTGGCTTGGTGGAACAACGAACCTTCGTTGCAATCCGGCTCTCCTCATACATAAACGTGTAAACCATGCAAATAAGGATGTCTACGGTGACGAGAATGACGATGGATCGACGAGCGTTAGAGATTGTACAGACATGAGCTGCTTTCATAGGAAAACACACAGCAACAACACGCTCTGATGTTAGCAGCACAACTAACCACATTGGCATGTACTGCAGGAAGTAACGAGCAGCTATCAACATGCAGCATCCAATGTTTGTGTAAAAGATGACTATCATTCGCACACCAACGTCACAAACAATCAGAATAAGATTTAGTGAATCAGCCAAAGACAGAAGCATCGTAATCAATAAGGATGAAGTTAATGGCTTTATTCTCCTCAGAACTAAGAAAGATAGAATGTTACATGGAACTCCGATAGCACTGAGGATAAACGTGTAGTAGTCTGAGATAAACATTGCGGCTTTGCATGCTGAATTCATGTTCAACTCCATAACCCAGGAATCACAGTCGATGTCATCACTAAATGCTATTACGTTATTAACATCATGAGTGACAATCACGGCAAAATCTTCCTCTTGTGCCCGGGTTACTATAGATTCCATTACCGAAGTGCTTGCCATAACAACCTTTTTTCTCTATACTATGTTGTTTCTTCAGCTGCACCGTCTGTCATATGAAATTAGTATTTACTATGCACTATAGAAGCTTAATTCAAATGCCATATTTCCGAAAATGTTGGTCTCGATCCCAGGATGATTCATAATAAAGAAATATTACTTACCTCTCCGGGATGTAGAACCTCCTTGAGTGTGGCTCTCGTGACCATCTCGGTCACTTCCGCAGCACTAACTGCTGAAGATGTGACTGAGATGGTCACGGAAGCCACACTCAAACAATGTCTACACCCCCGGAGAGGTAACTAATATTTCTTTATTGCAAATGCAATATGTTTATACTACTCATTAATTACACACACACAGTAGTTACTAAATGTGTATAAATGTCTTACTCGCAACACCTGAATATATACTCGCTGCCAGTTACACATATTTGCTGGTGTTGCTTTCATCCGGCCACTCACCCAACCTTATCAATATCAATTAAATCGTTCCCTCTACATACATATATATTTTATGCCTTGATTGTCTCCTAATTGGAAAACTGTTAGTCTATTTTCACCAGCACAAAGTTAAGTGTATACATCATTGGAATATTGTTATGATAATATGTCAAAGGTGTTTTGACATCAATAAATGTAAAGAATAAAGCAAGATTGTATTTTAACTAACTTTTCCCCATTATCGCTCATAGGCGGCTTTGAGTAGCATAATATCCAAAAGTATAATCGAATAATTGCATTCAGGTATAGTGGCGCAAATGACATATTATTTCCAGCCCATATGCAGTTGATATTTTGTACACGGACGACGACGACGACGAGAACGACACGGTGGCGGCGTGATGAACAATACAATTAAAAATATAAAATATAAAAATGTTCTGGTTGTAGCTATCGACATCACAATTGGTACTGATTTTCGACTTACCAGCCTAGTTGGCTGTATAAGGGCACCATCTCCCGACGCGCCCGTTTATTTCGAAATCCATACCCAGATAAGGCAGCTTACTGCCGTCGGCCCGATAGCGATTCAACATAGGCCCAGTATACAGCGTTATCACGGTACTACTCCGGTTAGTCTGGTTGCCAAATCCTGATTTTAGCCGAAACTTGCAAAATGTAATACTTCGTTGTTTTCGCTTGCTTTGTTTCCATTTGAGATGTCCTACTTACAGATCTGAGTGATGCCATCCTGGCACATTTGGGGGGAAATTGAGAAATCCAACATTGTCACAAAGATGACCGCCATAATACGAAAGTCGGAAAGTGAAAAATTGGTTAATGTTAGTATATCGGAAAAATTAAGTCACTATCACATTTATAACATATTAGAATGCTGTAGATCAACCCATTCGATGATTGAAACACAATCAAAACCATCATTTGTGCAATGTTCCATGAATTAGAATTAGACACTTGGCCTTAAGTTATAAGAAAAAAGGGCCCACAATGACTTCAGTCTCATTTTTCGATGTCTCAATTTCTGATTTTCTCAGCTCTCACCAAGTCAATCTTCAGATATTATACATCAAAATCTGTCCCATTCATCTCCCTTCTAGTGTATGTATTATAACTCGATACAAGCAAAGTTTAATGCATGCATTTAGTTTGTAGGCAGGGTGACATTCTTCATCGCTCCAGTTATTAACAGAGTGATACTATTAGTTTTCATTACATACAACGTATCACAAATCATATACATCCGCACCAATCACGTTCAATTATACGTTAGGGAATCAAGACTGCTGATAAAATGCAAATAAAAATACCTTTGTAACTCAAGTCAGCATACACTGTTTACATATGTTGTCATATATGCGGAACTGAACACAGCATACAGTTCAAATTTACCATAGTACTACACTAGTAAGTTCTACACCATTAGCGAGTTCTATATCCCATCTACTAGTACTACTCAAGTTATTGAACGCTGTGATGAAGTACAAAGCATGTCTATGAATTAGTTTCCTAACGCTCAACAAATATACTAAATATTATTCAGACAAAACCTTTCCACATTAGGAATTAAATGGACTTCTGTAAGTATCAACTTAGCAAAGTCCATAATTATATACCACAATACTGATTGTTGACCTCAATGGACTCTGTGAAATGGCTTCTTGCTTAACAGCTCAGGCACATTTTGACATGTACAAAACCTGTAACAAACCAACAAACACGTGCTGCTCTTCGATAACTGCACTTCACTGTTGAGAATTCTGTGCATGTGCAACATTGTACTCTTTTCTCTGCGATTACAGTTGCAGATGTCACGAGAAGACGCAATTGATCATGCTCCCTGTAGTAATGCTCTTTTGGCTCTAATAGTGGGGCATTATTTGTGGCATTCTCTGTTACATCAAGTTGGTTACATAATGACTTCTGAGTATGTGGACCGGTGGAGTGTGGCTTATAGGTGGCAAGTCAATAAGGGTGACGCGTTTTCTATTGTTGTACATGCATGGTCAAAGCTGATGCACTGCAGAGCAGACCGACCCTTTGTGCAATACTTGTACACGGTACTGTTTGGCACCAGCAGTCTGGGCCTCGAGCTCATATGAACCACTGGCGACGCCAATGTTCATAAAGTATCGATCAGGCTGTGCACTAATGGCAGTACGTTTCGTGCCAAACTTACTCGTGGAGTCACAGCTCGTGAGTGTATATATTGCCATGGCAACACTGCAGATGACAGGTCTGATCTTGGTTACCAATGTGTGAATATAACGCATTGTCGCACCTAATCCAGCCTTCACCCAAAGCTCCTGCATGTGGTCCACAAAGTTGGGGCTGACGACAGAAATAAGCCATTAGAATGACAACATCACTATCTGATGTCTGTATAACGAATCTTGATGTACCTCCATCCACAGCATGCATTGGATGGACAATCGGGAGTGTGTCAACTTCCAAGTCAATTTCAAGTTCTAATGTTGCTGTGACCTCCCACATGTACACTTGAATGATCATAAGCCACTCGCCTGCAATCACGTCCTTTGTGACTGTCTCATGCTGGACATAGCCACATCATCAAACAGTGTTTTGTGTATTAGAAACTCAAAAAGCTCTGTTTTGTTGGAAGCGACTGAAGAAGAAATTGGCCAGAACCTGGCCATCTCCACTGGTAGTGCAATTTGGCCGTCGTCTGTAGCAACATCAATTGGGTGGATATGATTTCTACGTTCCCTCTCAGCGCCCTTGATCGTTGCTACACATAGGAGCCAAAGACAAGGTATACTCAATCAGTATTTACTTCATTTCTCTTTATCATGCTTATTGTACTGTTGCATAAATCACCAAATATAGTCAGTTGTTTGAGCCCAATAATCATCACTAGCGAGTGTCTTCTCCAATTCAGCAATTGAGCAATGCCAACCATTATCTGGGCCTAGCCATACTCTTTCTGCAGAGATCTTACACAGCTGCTCTCTTGCTCTTATCATGAATGTTCTGCCATTAGATCGATTGCTAATGCCTGATAGCATCAGCCTTTTCTCGACAAGTCGCTCCTGTAAGAAGTCTGCATACAACTTCATCAATGTGTAGCAGCTGGTCACGCAATTCCTCAGATATTACCCCCTGTGTCAGAATGTTGTGCATCTTTTGTCTCCCTCAGTGCTATACTGTATGGGCTTTCATGGTCCTTGTTGTACTTCAGCATTGTTTGTACATTCCATGCTCACCACATTCTGTTTTAACTTTTGTAAATTCATGGTTGAACATCAGCTCATGTGCATTATTCCTCACACCACTGAGGGCTCAGTGTAGATGGTCAACAGGCAGCATTTCCATGTAGCAATACTCCCTTTATGCTATATATTCCTTTTCTTTTCGGTCTCTTGAATTGCGAATTATGCCAGCAGTACTCATTTGTAATTATAGTTGATGGTTTGCTCTAAGCGTATCTCCATTCCAATGGCTTTATAATTGTCAGGCTATCTCTTGATCACAATTTCCCCTTCTTTTAAGTCCTGATGCAATTTTTGGGCTATGCGTGGGAGCTGTATCGTATATAAAAGGAACACCAATGGAAATAGTTTGTGGCATCCATTGCAGCAAATAGTTCTATCAGTTTCGGAACTGTATCAGGGTGACGACCCCAATTAGCTTCACAGTCACTTCTTATGATATTCATAAGCATGGAACTGTTGTGTGGAGGGCGGGGATGACCCCTCACTCACAACACTTTTTACGTCCTCATGTGTTCAGGCCAATTATAGAAGATCGGCGATGGTTGGAAAGCAAAGACGTGAAGGCGATGGAATATTTTCACGTGGAACTGTTCAGTCCATTTATCTGACATCGACTGGCAACATAACTGAGACAAATTTGTATTTAAATTTTACTTTTAACTGATCTTAATAATTTAATGCTTTTTGATCAAAACAAGGCTTTAAACTTACTTTCTTGTACAATTTATAGTAAAAAATGATTGCGTATTTTTCTTGAATTTGAAGATCAAAAATAATTTAGACTGGTGTTGTTGGATCCCAAAGTGAAAGTCAGCGGGGATATTTCCCCCTGAATCTCTTGCCTGAGAGTGAGCGGGGTCTGACCTCACTCACCTTGGCAATCAGACTTAATTTGGAAGTGAGCCCCATTCTGATCAGTGGTTAGCTGAGTTTTGTTTTCACGTTCTAGCAACGTGTTATATGCTCTGAGCAAGTATGTCTCGATCGTCAGCTCAGCAACTTTCTTAAATTATTAAGATCAGTTAAAAATAAAATTTAAATACAAATTCGTCTCAGTTATGGTGTCAGTCGATGTCAAATAAATGGACTGAACAGTTATATATATACCATCGTCTTCACGTCTTTGTTTTTCCAACCATCGCCGATCTTCTACAATGAACCTGAACACATGAGGACGTAAAAAGTGTTGTGAGTGAGTGGCCATCCCCCGCCCTCCATATAACATAATGGTGGAGGATCAACAACATAACATTGGAGGAAGAATTGTCGGTACCTGTATTTCTATCATGCTGGAGGAAAATGGACATTCTGCTATCCTTAGTCTACGGTAAGAGAACTAATTTTCTGGAACATCTTTAGCCTGTGTACATGCACAAATCAACACTACAATTAACTGCTACTTCGCTCAACTACATGCAGCTTTTCAAAATAGACAGCTGTTTAAGATAGACTATCATAAATAATTCTGAGATGGAGCCCCCTAATGACCCTCAGAATTATGTAGAAACTAGAACATGGACGAAAATGACGAAAGCAATTGATGATAAAATTCAAGCAGAACTAGAAGTTAGATTAGCTGCTATTGGTGATAGAATTAATGACACGAAGATTGACTATAATATAACTCCAGAGGCATTTACAGGACAATCTCAGCAGGATGCTGTAGCATGGTTGAAAAGGTTCAATAGGTATGATGTATTAAAAAAATGGACAGATGATATAAAGCGTGCACACTTTCCTTTTAATGCGCAGTGCTGCACAGACTTGGATTGACCTTGTTAAGATTCAGGATGTTGAGACATTTGAAGAACTTAGCACCTTATTTCTCAACTGGTTCAAGCCACACTCTTCAAACAAATGGATTAGGATTCAAACAGTCTTAGCGCGTAAGTAACTACCAGATGAGTCGGTAGAAGATTTTGCTGCAGAGATACAGAGAATGGGTGACCAACTGGATAGGTCGAGTGGCTCAATATTGGGATATTTTGTTCAGGGATTGCTTCCCAGCGTACGTAGATGTACCATGCTCCACAATCCAACTTCTATGGAGGCCGCTTTGGAACTTGCTAGAATGGCCCAGGGCATTGATGTTGGGCAGGATGCTGATTCTGACATTGCGACGATGTTAACAGACATTAAGTAGGAGTTAAGGAATTTACCAACACGTGTGAACACTATCACTAACTCTGCACACGCACATAGGACTCGATCTCCAAATAATTCACCTGTCAGTTCCCCAGTACCGCGTCGGGTGAATTTTACATCACCACGAGATGGTCAGAATAATCACTATGGGCAATACTCTAATTCGCGCATGGAGAACCGTGGCCAGGCAAACGTTGGAAGACAGCAGTACAATATGAATGCACGCTCCTGTTTTAGATGCGGAGGTGAGTTCAATCCTACTCATAACTGCCCTGCTATAAAAGTAGTGTCACTACTGTCATTACATTGGCCATTTTGCATGGGTATGCCGTCGTCGATCCCAGCAAGGCCAGATGTTAGGTTGACGGCATGCACCCCGCATGCAGGGACACTTCGAGCATGCAGGTGTGGTTAAGGGATGTCTAAATCCTAAGAAATTTCTTAAATCCAGGCCATCACCTTTTGATACACATACATCTTCTCATGATGTGCCTGTCTGCTTGTCAACCGCATTATCTCCTAATCACATTTCTATTTCTCTGCAGAATAAAAGGATTCTGGCATTGGTTGACACAGGTGCTGTTATTTCCTGTATTCATTATGATACATACAGAAAATATCAGTTACCTAAGAAATTCCCCCTTCAGCAATCCAATACACCTCTGGTTCAGGGAGTGGGTGGGACAAAAATTAGGGTCAAAGGCATTGCTCATTTGCCGATACGTGTTGGAACACTTGATCTAGTACAAACTTTTCACCTTCTAGAACAATGTACATACAATTTGATACCTGGTGTCAATATTCTACAGGCTCATAAAGTGACTGTTGACTTCAATACTAACACACTAATATTACAAAATGGCATGTCTATGTGTCCTTTAATATCTATGAACACTCCGAAAGCATCATTACTAAGAATTCAGTCTGCTGTATCCATCTATGCACACACTATTAAACACATATCTATTCCCATCAGAGATTACACATCCACAGATTGCATATTGTTAGAGCCTATTAAAAGCCTATTTAGAAGAACAACTCTCCTATGTACTCGGTCTTTGATGCGTCCTTATGCAAAATGCTGTGTATTGCAGATTTATAATCCTACATACTCTGAAGTTAATTTGTCAACAGACACGCCCATAGCACTAATACATCATGTGTCTGGCATAGATATTCACTCACTTTCAAACACAGATGGGAATAGCAAGTATGCACATGCTCCCACACATGTAAACAAACCTGAGACCACTGCCCCTAATATCAGCATCTGAGAGGAGTGCAGCTGATCATCGCACTATGCTCAGATTGCATCTGAGCTAGGATTTGACCTTAACTCCGACTTGACAGATGGTCAGAGGCTGGAGTTGTTAGAACTATTTGGACAATATCGTGATATTTTTGCCACAAAAATATCAGAAATCAGCATAGCAAAGCTACCACCACACACTATTCACACATGTCATGATATTTCTGTTAGGAAAGGGTTTTATAGAGCATCACCTTCAATGCGTCGTATCATTGAAACTCCAGTCCAGGAATTGGTCGATGCTGGATTGGTGACACCATCCACACCATACCATGTCCCTGATGTTCGTGTTTAAAAGAAAGGCAGTAATTCTTATCGTTTTACAGTTGATTAAAGAGAACTTAATAAAATCATACCAGAAATGACTTGGAGTATTCCTAGGCTTGCGGATATTACTGACCAGGTAGCTATGTCACATGCTAAGGTTTTCAGTTTATTAGACATCACTTCTAGTTTCTTTCAAATACCATTGGTCCCTGCTACTGCCCATAAGTCAGGATTTATTACGAGTTTCGGAGTATTCCATTTTAATGTACTAAGCCAGGGAATGAGGAATAGTAGTAGTTGTTTTCAAAGAGCGATGACTGACTTATTGCGTGGTATTGCATGGGATTATGCAATGGCCTATATAGACGACATATTAGTGTTTAGCAAAGACTTCTCTGAACATCTAGCACACCTCACTAATGTTTTCGCGAGATTTCGTTCTGTGGGCCTTAAATTGAAGCCTTCTAAATGTAGTTTTGCTTATACATCTATAACATACGTGGGTCATATCTTGACAGCTAATGGATTGCAGATAAATCCAGAAAACATTGAAGTCCGTTCGAACCTACCTAAGACCTACGTCCATCAAACAAGTACGCAGCTTTATAGGATTTTGTTCATTTTATAGACATTTTTTGAAAGGATTTGCTGAAATTGCTTCCCCTCTTAACAGATTGCTTTGCAAAGATGTCAAATTTGTCTGGACTGATGAATGCCAACATACATTTGACACCCTTAAAGAAGCTCTATTAGCTAGTAGACCTTTCATACTATATATTGATGCTAGTGGTACTGCCATATCTTTCATTCTTGGACAAAGAGATAATAGTGATAAGCATTATGTGATAAGTTTTGGTGGAAGATCACTATCAGATGCAGAAACACGATATAGTATTACAGAACGTGAAGCACTTGCTGTCATTTCTGGCATAAAAAAGTATAGAGAATATTTGGCTCATAAGAAATTTATTATACAGACTGATCACACAGCTTTAAAATGGCTACACACGATAACAGATGGCACTGGAAGACTCGCGAGATGTGCACTATTTCTGCAACAATATGATTATGACATGGTTTACATGCAATCAAAAAGCATTTAAATGCTGATGCTCTTAGCAGACGTAAATACCCTTCACCTCAGTGAGCTGTTTTCCCAAGTGCACCATATACAGCATGCACAGAAATGTAAACAAACCAGGAACAGCTGATCTCTCCACTGGACTACATAAAACATACTCAGAGAATGTTGACAAACTTGACCCAGAGATTCCCGCTGTGACTGCATTGGCCGCTGCAGAGTCTAGCTACATTTCTCTCTCCCCTGTTGAACACACAGAGAAGATGCTAGATTTGACTCCTCATCAAATAGCTGCAGAGCAGAGGGCTGACCAAAGACTATCTTCTATTTTTAACTACCTAGAGCAGAAGATCTTGCCTGCAGATGATAAATTAGCGCGCAGGATAATTCTTGAATTCAGCGACTACATCATTGACAATTCGACTTTATTTCATCTTTACTATCCGCATGGAAAGGGAACACAGGCAGACCGTACTGTGAAACAGTTGGTTATCCCAATTTCTCTTCATGATGAAGTATTAAAGTAATATCATGACAGCTTATTAACAGGTCATGGTGGCATAGACCGCACATACTCGTTTATCAGAAACAAATTCTGTTGGGATGGTTTGTAATCAGATGTACAATACTATGTTAAATCGTGCTTAACCTGCCAACAGATGAAACGACACTTTTCTTCAAAACCTGCACCACTCCACCCCATACCTGTGGACTACATGCTGATTTTCTAGGACCATTTTTGCCCACCCCAGAAGGGTATAAACATATCGTTCTAATCATAGATGCATATTCAAAGTGGCCCGAAGCTTTTCCTGTGAAAAATACAGATGCACACACTACTGCTAGAATACTATATGATCACATAATATGTCGGTATGGTTGTTTTAAGGAACTGGTATCAGATAGAGTACAGACCTTTATGTCACAGCTGGTTCAACAGCTGTGTCAAATGTTTTCCATCGCCAAAGGAACCACTAGTGCCTATCATCCTATGTGTAATGGTATGGTGGAACGGTTTAACAACAACATTATTAAAGTCCTATGAGCCTACTGTAATGAGGACCACACTAATTGGGACGATCTCCTTCCAAGTGTGCTAGCAGGATTTCGCTTTGCACCTGCTACTCAATCCACCCTTTTAAAGGGAATCACCAGACCCTCTATTCTACTGTGTATAAAATGAATCTACAGACCGTAACGTTTTCAAAAATATAATTGCAAGATCTGTGCTCAAATTAGAAATATATATCTTCGTTATTTAAATATGTGGTACATGGGTTAAATTTCTATTCCCGGATGAGGCGTATGATGTCATAAGTTGAACGTTTTTCTCGCTGTCATCCAACGCTATCGCAATAAAATTGCGAATTGCGTTTCTATAAGGGGATTCTCTTCAGCGGTTTTAGGAATATATACACTATATTTGCGGAAATGTTGAGGAATATATACTAACAGTCCTTTGTCTGATTTCTCTGATGGTGCCAATTTTGACATGAAATTTTGATCTTGAGATAAATGAATGACGCGATAGTATAGGCAATTCAATATAATTGCCACTATTGAATCAACACTGGGGCTACGGCAGATAATGTTATTACGGTTTCATCTATTAATATGAGAGTTTAAATAGTTTGTACATACATCCAGTCCATCTTTAGGTACCTATGTTTTCATACTAGCCTCAAAACTTCCTGAGATTTTGTAATGTTAATGTAATTGGTAGGTATCTTCATAGAAAATGGCCATCTTAAGGTTCGGCAATTAATGTGTGAAAATAACAAATACATTCCATAAATTTGCGATAGTGTGATACACGTCTTAATCTCTTCAATCTGTACATATATAAATGATGTCGATAGCATTATCACCGATAGAGATATCACCATCCAAATGCATGCACTCCTGTCTTCAGAGTGCCGTTATCATGGTTCTTGTCGGATGGGATTCAACCTATGACGTCATAGGTTTAATTAACTCGCAGAAAATTATAGTAACATAGCGTTTTTGAACACCATTTTACTCGGATTTGTATACAAATGTCGGGGGAAAGCTTTATACAGTAGCTTAAATGTGGGCTCTACAATAGAACTGCGTGTTTTATGCAAACGATGGCGACCTTTCTTATGTTCCCCTTTAAGCCCGTATTTCCTATTGCATGGTCGTGAAGCTCGTTTGCCTATTGATGATAGTATTCAGCCTCCTCCATGAGGTCACATGACTGCTCCCAACCGATCAAAGCAAGCATTTATATCTAAGCGAGCCTGCCATTACAAAGGCACATTTTCGAGGTTGGTCTTCTTATATTCCACAATTAGACACTGCATGAGAAAATTGAAATTCTCATAAACAAATTAGAACATGAAAGGATCAAAGATAAATGGAATATGTAGCAACTTAAAGGAAAGCTTATGTCATTTTATGCCAGTTTCTGTTCTAGATATGCGATATGCAATGCATTAACTATGAACAACATTTTAACCATTTCAACAATGAATGTGTGCGTGCATGTGCATGTGCATGTCGAAATGCCCACAACAGATCAACCCCATCTCTAGCTAAGCTCCACCCATACCTCGCTCGTGTTGTGATCGATCAATCTCTGAACATCCTGATTATCAATTTCCATAAAACTACACAGGTAAGCTGTTGAATATTTTGAAACTAATTTGACTGGGTGCTGTTGCTGCCTAAACAACAACGCCCAGTCAAATTAGTTCATTAAATAGCAAAGAATAACAAATTTTTACAACATGTCGGACTCTCTGAGATTTGATAACGGTTTTTTTGGAACCCTTTCTGACTTAATGATTGTAACGTCATCATACAAGTGCTGAGCTGATTATGACGTCATACGATGTCAGATGATGGATGGATACTCTGGAAAGGTGAGTTAGTTTCAAATATTCGACAGAATACTTATTAATAGTAAGAAACATCCAATTCTAACCACAATGCAGTCTGTTCGTTGATCATACTGTGTGTGTGTATATGGACGTTTAACCAAAACCTTCTGACAGCTATAACGGCCAGTCAAATTAGTTTCAAAATATTCTCCTTAATGTTTTATTAATATAGTAAAAACATCCAATTCGGGCTAACTGCCGGTCTATTCCTCGAGCGCGTTTGGACATTTTCACCAAAGTGGTACTGTGGCATCAGCACCAGCCAGTCGAATTAGTTTCAAAATAATGGATAGAACTTTTTGTTAATACAGTAAAAACATCTAATCCCGTGTGGGCAAACAGTAATTGAAGGACTTTACTATAATAAGAAAACATTCTGGTGAATGTTTTGAACCTAATTCGACAAGGAGCTGTTGTCAGCATAACGATTTCGCCTCAATTCCTCAATTTGTAACACAGTCGAATAACCCACATTGTAAGATGATTGGCAGTGGGCATAATGTGATTGGGAGACGTGGTCATATGTGTACAGTGAAGCTTTTTCCGGGTACCTAGGGCCCATACATTGCTGTAGACTGCTTAGAGGTGTTGATGCATATAATCAGAAAGATGGCTCATTTGACCCGTTAAAGTGTCCTAATATATCCAGCAATCTGTAACAATCTTTTTATATTCCTCATTGACGGTAATACTCTCTTAACGCTAACCTGTGTTATTTCATTGTTCAGATGGTTTATTAACTAAACTATTTGGCAAAGTGAGAAACATAGCTGGAAAATGTTTGTACATTACAGATGGGTGATAAGATGGGTAACCTAAAACTCTAATGTCGTGTCCTCATATGTCTAATAACCTAAGGTTGCAATTTCATTTCCTCCCATGTTTCATGCTCCCTGCGAGTACATAGTAAATATTACACAGTACAGAGTGACAGACATCAACTTTTAGAACTTTATTCAATTTATTATTGATCAAGTCCATGTCAAAGGTCTCATAGAGAGACGTTTTCCAATGGCATAATGACGTAATACATTGTTCAATATTTTACGAATGGATAACATAGATTTCCCCTCACCCTATGATTGATATATATATATATATATACACTTATGGTACTTTGTGGGACATTGTGTGTTTTGGTACTTTGTGGGATCTTTGCTTTCTCATAGGAATTTTGGCTTAAAATTCAGATTTAAGGTAGTTCTGATATCCGTAATAATAAATATAAAAAGAAGTATTGATTATACTTACGTTTGTATAAAACCTTGTGGGTCACCGATTTTATGACTTTGTGGGATACTGACGCAAATGACCCACAAGGCACCCAAAGTAATATACAGTATATGACTTTGTGGGACACTACATAAAATGACCCATAAAGCACCGGGATGATCTGTTAATATAATACATGTAATATATGTTAGCAGCAGCAGTAGCTGCCACTGCTGCTGCTGCTGGCACGGTTGATGATGACTGCCACCGTTGGCGCTGCCGACGCCGACCTTGCCAACAAGACACCCCACTGACATTGCCAAGCCTGATGCAGCCATTGATAACAATCTCAATTAAGCTAGCAAATAAAAAAAGTAATTGAAAGGTAAAAAAAAAAAAAATTGATCTAATGCCTATAATGACGAATGTCATAAGTTAACTCGGGGTGTTGGAATTTGCAAACAGCTCAGAAAACGCGTGAATTATGTTATTGCGGTAACATAATGAATACAATAGCAGAGAAAGACAAATCAACATCATTACATTTCACTTTTCGCATTCAAATATTGTATACCTTACCCATGGCAGAGTCCATTCAGTTGTTACAAAATTATACCTTAAGATAGAATCATAGAAAAGATAGCTATAAAACGTAATTAATATTCAAAAGGATACTGACAGCAATAAACTTATCTGAAACCATTCCAAGTAAAAGATGTGTTTAAGAAAGAAAAATTATAAAATGCATAAAAGAAAGTGTGAATATATTTCTGTGAAATGCTTTATGAAGAATAATCATGGAAAAGAAAATAGATAGTCATATTATGTATTACTAGTCAATACGTTGTCATAACATATATGTGAACAAACCATAAACAATCATGGACACTATCGAGGCTATAACATCGAGCGACCAATTAACCAACTTATACTAGTTGCAAGTTGCAACTAAAATGTAAATGAATTAAGCCATACTAAAAATAAAAATAGGTTAATCGCCTAGTATACTAGAATATCATCATCATCATCATCAGTATCATCATCATCATCATCGGCAGAAGCAGCAGAAGCAGTAAGTGATAGGAAGCTCAATTAAGATAGCAAATGAAAAAAAATTTGAAAGATAAAAATAAATACATTACCTAATATCTATTGTGAAGAATGTTTTACAAGTTAACTCAGGATGTTGACACTTGTTGAAAGCACAGAAAACATAATGAGCTATATCATTGCTGTATCATAATGAATACAATATCAGACAAAGACATATCAACATCATTACATTTCAGTTTTAACATTCAGATCTTTTGTACCTCAGACGCTGTCAGAGTCCACCCAGCTGTCATTAAATGCATGCCTTGAGATAGGAAAGATAACTATGGATCGAAATTAATATTCAGAAGAATACTGGCAGCAACAAACACAAGCAGGACCCATTCCGTTATTAAAATATGTATATAAATAATGCATAAAGGAAACAGCAATATGAATATGTCATTGTAATGCTTTATGAAGAATGATCATGGAAAAGAAAACAGATAGCCATATTATATACATGTAGTTGGTAGCGTTAAAACAGGTGGGGCTTCTGTAGTGCAGATTACATGCATTGACATATATAACAACACGCGCAATCAAATAAAGAGGTAAATATGATTAGAAACATAATATGAAAAAAATTTAAATGATTTCAAAATCATAAAAAATAATATTTAATGTTTAAAAGCAATTTATTTTTATAATAACACTAGTTCTCTATTGATTGAATACTATCTGTTGTGATGAGTTGAAAACCTTGTATGCTAGATCAAAATCTACTCGGTATCCTTGATCTGTAATCGTTTGATGGGCTTATATCTTCCAGCCATGTATGAAGCACTACTCCTAGCTAAATAAATAGAAGAACTTGCTGATTTTTAAAGTCAAGCTACTGAATAATAAATAATGTTCTATTCTCTAGGCATTGATACTGTTTGTTGTCGGAAACAGTTGGATAGTAGGCTAGTCCAGTAGGCAGGCTAGTAGGGTGTGCCGGTTACTAGGATATTAGGCTAGGCCAGTAGGCGGGCTAGTAGGCTAGGCAAGTCGGCATGCTACTAGGTTAGGTCAGTAGGCAGGCTAGTAGAATAAACTAGCAGTCTGGACTAGAAGTCTAGGCTAGTAGATTAGGGTAGAAGTTTAGGCTAGTGCACTAGGCTAGAAGACTATGCTAGTAGCCTAGATAGATTATGTTAGTAGGCTAGTAGACTTGGCAAGACATCTAGACAGGAAATATAGGCTAGTTGGCTAGTATACGAGGGTAGAAGTGCGTGGTAGAAGGCTAGGCTATGAGGCTAGTAGACTAGGTAGACGTTGCTAGAAATCTAGGCTAGAAGTCTCGGGTAGTAGACTATGCTGGAAGTCTAGTCCAGCAATCTAGGCTAAAAGTCTAGATTACTAGGCTTGGAGACTAGGCTAGGAAAATAGGCTAAACGTCTAGGCTATTAGGCTAGTAGACTATCTTAGAAGTCTAGGCTAGAAGTTTCAGCTAGGAAGCTAGTAGACTTGGTAACAATTCTAGTCTAGAAGTCTAGGCTAGTAGGCTGATAGACCAGGCAGTAACCATAGGCTAATGGGCTTGTAAAAGAGGCTAGAAAACCAGGCTAGAAGTCTTGGCAAGTACATTAGGTTGGACGTCTATGCTGGAAGTCTAGACTAAAAGTCTAGGCCATTAGGCCAGTAGACTATTCTAGAAATCTACACTCGGCTATGATAGACAGCAGCAGACATCTCCCAGCAATTTATAGCAAGGTCAATTAAGATAGCAAATACGAAGGCATCTGAAAGATTAAAAAAATAGGTACATTACTTAATATCTATGATGAAGAATGTCATAAGCTAATTCAGAATGTTTACACTAACTAAGTCTTGTTGACAAGACAGAACATATAAATGAGTTTGAACCTTAACACCTGCTAGAGTCCATCCAGTTGTTTTGAAAGTTATACCTTGAGATAGGGAAGATAGCTATAAAAGGAAACTAATATTCAAAAGGATACTGGCAGCAATAAACCTATCTGAAACCATTCCAAGTACTTGAAAAAGATGTGTTTATGAAAGAAATGTTATATAATGCATACAAGAAACAATGTGAATATATTTCAGTCTAATGCTTTATGAAAAATAATCATGGAAAAGAAAATAGATTGTTATATTATGTATTACTATTCAATACGTTGTCATATATTATATGTAATAAAACGTAAGCAAGTGTGACACACTATGGTTTTGACTGTTCAATCAACTGAGTTATAGTCTAGAACCATAAGTTAGTAGGCTAGAAGACTTGGCTAGAAATGTAACATAGAAGTCTAGTTAGGTAGGCTACTAGACAATGCTAGAAGTGTAAGATGGTAGGCGGGAAGACTAGGCTAGAAGTCTATCCCAGCAATCGGCTAGTAGGATAGTAGAGTAGGATAGTCGACTAGGCTAGAAGTCTAGACCACAGGTTTTAGCCTAGTCAGCTAGCAGACTACACAAGAAGTCTAGGCACGTAGATTGGGCTAGAAGTGTAGACTAGTAATCTAGGAGACTAGCAGTGGCAGGACCCCAGCTGGTGGGATTAATATGATAGTAGACTAGGCTAAAATCTAGAAACATAAGTTAGTAGGCTTGGCTAGAAATCCAGCATAGAACTCTAGTTAGGCAGGCTACCAGACAATGCTAGAAGTGTAAGATGGTAGGCTGGCAGAGTAGGCCAGAAGTCTATCCTAGAAATCGGCTAGTAGGATAGCAGAGTAGGATAGTAGACGAGGCTAGAAGTATAAACTATAGGTGTTAGCCTAGTGAGCTAGTAGACTATGCTATACGTCTAGTGGGTGGGGTGGTGGGGGGGGGGAGTCAAATACACATGCTCACATACACCCTGTGTAGTCTAGGCTAGACATGCGGGTTGGTAGGCTAATAGACTAGGTTAGAAAAGAAGCTACTAAACTAGGCTAGATGTTTAGACAAGTAGGCTAGTAGACTAAGCAAGAATTCCAGGTTAGTAGTATAGGCTAGTAGAATAGGCTAGAAGTCTAGGCTAGTATGGCTAGATGACTAGACTATGATTAAGCTAATATACTATGAAGTCTAGGGTGTAAACTAGGATAGAAGTCTAAATCAGTAGACAAGGCTAGGACAAAAGCAATAGATGGTGGACACTCAGTCAATGGCATACACCTCAACTTCAAGAAAGCTTTCGACACAGTTCTATATAGGAGGCGCATGGGCAAGACGCAGTCCTATTATATATGCAATCCGATTCATGGATGTGTCAGAGCATGTATTGCCAAGCAAAAGCAGTAGGTGCCCATTGGTGGAAAAGAATCAAGTTGGATGGTAGTAACGAGTGGGATTCCTCAGGGAAGTGTATTGGGACCTCTGCTTTTTGTGATCTATATAAATGACTTGTCAAGCCGTGTAAGTTTAGACATTTATCTTTTTTCAGATGACACACACTTTTTTTTATAACAATCCTTGAAGAGGAAGACCATGCATCCTTACAGGCAGATTTGAATGAACTAGTCGAATGGTCAAATACACGGCTACTTCGCTTTCATCCTGACAAGTACGCCAATATGAGTATTGTGCGGATAAGATTATAATTATTATATTATTGCTGATGATAAAACCCATGGAATTAAGAGGTCTCAGCAGAAGAAGGGCATAGGGGTGAAAACAGATGGGCTAAAGGTCAATAACGCAACTAGTATGTTCGCAATTATGTGATTATGTGAACGTAAACCAGATTACATTTAGCCCACTGCATAAAGCAATGGTAAGCTTAGCCACCTTGATTATGGAGTCCATAAGCCAACAAACAGCTGGCAGATACTAAATTCTATGCTAAACTAGAAACCAATCCAACCATAACGTTTACTGAACTTGTCCGCAGAAGACTGAACCAACTGGTCAGGGATGAGGAGATTGACTCCTCCACCGCCTACAGACTGATCCCAGACAAACCTCCCCCCCCCGCCAGTTTCTATTTACAACAAAAAATTCACAAGGCCAAAAAAGATGGCCTAAGCCCAGATAGACCAATTATCAGCGGCATCGGCTGCCCTACGGAACTCATCAGTAGTTTCGTGGATGAACACATTAAGGTTCACGTTGGACACCACAGACTTCATCAACAAAGTAGAGTCCTTTGGCCAACTTAAGGGTAATTCGCTACTAGTCACCATGGATGTCACATCCTTATACACAAACATCCTAAACAGAGAAGGCATCAGAGTGGTAGCCATGTTTGCTAAAACATGGTATGCCAGGCACACTCTCAATCAGGAGCCTCTGTAACCTCCTGAAACTCGTTTTGGAATGCAACAGTTTTGAAATCAACGGAGAACATTGTCTCCAAGTGGGCGGTACCGCAATGGGAAGCAAAGCAGCATGCACATCTGCATGCATCTTCATGAGCATTCTAGAGGATAAGCTGCTACAGAATGCACCATACTCCCCAGCACTGTACGTCAGATACATAGACGACATCTTTATGATCTGGGAGCACAGGCACGAAGCTCAACAAGAGTTTGTCACTCACATGAATGCACCCCAACACAGCATTAAACTCAACATGGAATAAGCATCATATGCCAAGTCTCCTTTTTGGACACCATGATCCAAAACTCGCAAACGAATTCCATCATATTCGACCTCTATATACCAAGCCCACGGTCACACATGGGTAGCTACACTACGAGTCTGCCCACCCGGCCTCTTGTAAAGAGCCAGCCCATATGGCCAATTCCTTAGGCTTAGAAGGATCTGCTCCACCCTTCAAGATTTTGATAGAAACAGCCTGACCATACACTCACACTACATAGTCCGGGGCTATCCTGCCAAGATACTACAAAAGGCCAGATAGACAGCCCGGTCCAAGGACCGCCAGTCACTCCTCAAACCCACCCCAATGGACCCATCCACCAAAAAGCCCTACAGACAAATCTTTGTCTGTGAATTCAACCACACAGATATGATGCTGAAGGACACAATCACCAAATTCTGGCCCATCCTACAGGGAAAAGAACATTGCAGGCTAGGTTTCCCAGAAAAAACCCTATCGCTTTCAAAAACAAAACAATAAAAGATATGATCGTCAGGGACAAACTCCCTCCCCTGGACCCACCGGCCCAAGAATACCACAACCCGTTAATCCCCTGGCCAACCTAGAACTGTAATATCTGCAATAATATGGACAAATCCAGATTCTTTAAAACCAACACACTGGCCTCTCCTACAGAGCCTAAATTATAGGCAACTGTCAATCACGCAATATAGTCTATCCCCTAAACTGCAGAGTCTGTGGCAAACAATGAGTAGGAGAAACCCTCTGGCCCTTTAAAATCAGGATCCAAGAACACAAGCGCTCTAGGTTAGCATTCTAAACTAGTAGACTAGGATATATCATAGGCTAGTATGCTAAGTCTCGGTTAGAAATCTATGTTAGTGGGCTAGTAGATTTGGCTCGAATTCCAGACTAACTAGAGCTCTAGGCTCGTAGGCTGGTATAAGTCTAGGTCAGTAGACTAATAGACAAGGTTAGATGTCTAGCCTAGTAGACTCGGTCATAAGACTAGCATAGTACACTAGGCTCTAGGAGTCTAGTTTAGTAGGTTAGTAGAATTGATCTAGGCTAGATGCTTAGGCTAGTAGACTATGGGAGAAGTCCAGATTTCGTGCCTACAGGATTAGGATAATAGGCTAGTAGACTAGGCTAGAAGTATATGCTAGAACTCAAGGTTTGTGGGCTAGTAGACTCCGTTAGAATTCTAGACTAGTAGACTGGTAGAAGTCAAGTGTAATAGGCTAGACGTCTAGGCCAGGAGAGTATGGTAGAAGTATGGCCGAGGAGTAAAGGATAACAGACTGGCTAGAGGTCTACACTAGTAGATGAAGCCAGAAGTCAAGGCTAGTAGTATAGGTTTAAAGTCTAGGCTAGAAGGCTAGTAACCCAGGCTAGTAGACTACCTGGGTAGAAGTCTATGTTGTAGACTAGAAGTCTAGGTTAGAAGCAGAGGAAAGCAGACTAGGCTAGATGTCTAGGCTAGAAGTCTAGGCTAGTGGGCTAGTAGACTAGGTTAGAAGTCTAAACTAGAGGTCGAGGGTGTATATCTAGTCCAGTAGGCAAAGACTATCTTATAAGGCTAGGGTAGTAGTCTAAGTATGTAGGATAGTAGAATAGGCTAAGCCTAGGCTAGTAGATTGCTTGGATAAGACACTGCTGTAGACTAGTCTAAACGTCTAGGCTAGAAGTCTAAACTAGTCTAGAAGTCCAGACTACAATGTTAGTAGGCTAGGCTTAAGGTCTTAAGTAGAAGCATATGCTAGTCGGTTTGGTTAGAGGTCTCAGCTAGAAGTCTAGGTTAGTAGGCTAGAAGTAGACTCGGCTAGAATTATAGGCTACCTAGAATTATAGGCTAGTAGACTGGTAGAAGTCTGGAGGTGTAGGCTCGAAGTCTTCTAGACTAGTGGGCTAGTAGACGATGCTAGAAATTTATGCTAGCAGGCTATCAAGTAGACTATGCTAGAGGTCTAGGCGAGTAAAATAGGCAAAAGGCAATGCCAGTAGACTAGGCTAGAAGGATAGTCTAGTAGGTTAGCATAATAAGATAGAAGTCTAGGCTAGTAGGCTAATAGACTAATCAAGAAGTCGATGTTATATTTATAGGCTAGAATTCTAGGTTAGCATGGCTAGTAAATTTTGCAATAAGTCTAGGCTGTAGACTAGGCTATAAGTATGTGATAGTAGACTCGGCTATACGACTGGGGTAGAAGCATAGGCTACTAGACTAGGCTAGAAGTATAAGCTAGTAGACAATATGTGTAGACGGCAAGGTTGTAGCCTATACTAAAAGTGCACGCTAGAAGTCTAAACTAATATACTAGGCTAGCACTCTAAACCACTAGACTAGTAAACTAAACTAAATGCTAAGTTAAAAGCATAGGCTAGCAGACTAGGTTACTATGCTAGAAATCTAGGCTACAAGGCGAGGCTAGTTGGCTGTTAGATCTAGTCCAGAATTCTAGGCTAACTAGCACTTTAAATTAGACGGCGAATGTAGTGGGAGAAGACTGTGGAGCAGGTTAGAAATCTAGGCTAGTAGGCTCGTAGACTAAGTTAGAATTCAAAGCTAGTAGACTAGGATCTCAGACTAGGCTATAGGTCTAGGCTAGGAGACTATGTGGACATCTAGGCTAGTAAACAACGCTAATAGACTAGGCTAGTGATCTAGCATATTAATCTAGGTGTCTAAGCTAGCACTCTGAGTATGGTAGAAGACTAGACACGAAGTCTAGGTTAGTAGGCTAGTATACTATGCTAGAACTCTAAGGTTACCGTCCAGAGCAGTGGGCTAGTAGATTCAGCTAGATATCTACGCTAGGAGCCTACCTGTGTAGAGGTCTATGTTCTAAACGAGTCCTTAAGTCTAGGCTAGTATTCTAAACTAGTAGACTAGGCTAGAAGTCTACGCTAGTAGAGTAAGGTAAACATCAAGGACAAAAGGATATGCTAGTAGGCTATGTGATTAGACTATGATCTACGCTAGTAGTAAAATTTATTAGACTAGTAGACTTGGCTAGAGTTTCAAATGTCTAGGCTAGTAGACTATGGTAGACGTCTATGCTATAGTCATAGGGTTGTAGGCTAGTAAAGTAGACTACGTTATAATTCTAGGCTATAACCCTAGATTAGTGGGCTAGTAAATTCAGTTAGTATTCTGGACGAACTAGAACTCTAGGCTTCTTGGCTAGAAGACTGGCAAAGCTTTTAATAGAGATGGCTAGTAGAATGATAGGCTAGTTGGCTAGTAGATTAGACCAGAAATTTTGGCTAGCAGGCCAGTAGCCTAGGTTATAAATCTGAGCAAGCAAAGTAGGCAAGAGGACTAGTCTAGTCTAATAGGCTAGTAGAATATGCTAGAAGCCTAGGCTGATAGGTTATAAATATAGGCTAGCGGACTAGGCTAGAAGTCTATGCTAGCATGGGTAGTAGATTATGCTATAAGTCTAGTATGTAGATTAAGCTAGAAGTCTATGCTAGTTGGCTAGTAGACTGGGCTGTAAGACAAAGCTAGAAGTATAGGCTAATGGACTAGGCTCGGAGTCTAGGTTATAAGTCTAGGTTAGTAGGCTAGTAGACATGGCTAGAATTCGAAGCTAGGCTAGAAGGATAATGGACTGGTTATTAGACGATGTTAGATATCTAGGCTAGTAGGCAAGACTAGTGACTTAGTAGATTCAGCCAGATGTCTAGGATAGAAATCTAACTTGTAGATTAGGGTAGAAGTCTAGACTGGAAGTATATGTTAGTGGGCTACTAGGTTAGAACCCCAGGGTAGCAGTCCAGACTAGTGTGCTACTAGACTCAGCTAAATGTCTAGGATTAAAATTTAGGCAAGTAGGCTAGTATAGAACACTAGAACTCTAGGCTTGTAGACTAGGCTAGACGTCGTGGATAGATGGCTAAGCTGGAAGTCTAGAATGGCGTGGCTAGTCGACTTGGATAGCTGTTTGGGCTAGTAGACTACCTGTGCAGAAAGCTATGTTGCGAACTAGACTATGTCTAGGCTAGAATTCTAAACTAGCTGACTAGGCTAGTAGAATAGGTTAAACATCTAAGATAGAAGCATATGCTATCAGGCTAGCCGACTAGGCTAGTATTCAAATTTATTGGGCTGGTATATTTGTCTACACTTCTAGAACTCTAGGGGCGTGGGATAATAGGCTGGTAGAAGTCTAGGAGCACAGATTAGATGTCTAGGTTAGTATACTAGGTTAAAGGCTTAAAGGTTTAGGCAAATAGAGTAGTTTAGTCTAGTAGAGAAGGCTAGCACTCTAGGCTAGTGGGCTAGTAGAGTAGGCCAGAAATCTTGGTTAGTAGGCCAGTAGCCTAAGTTAAAAATATTAAACTAGGCTAGCAGGCTACAAGACTAGGCTAGTATGCTAGTATACTAGGCTAGAATAGAAGTTTGTAAGCTATGCTAGAAGTCTTGGATAGAAGGATAGAAGAATAGGCGAGAAGCATATGATAATCGCTTATAATGCTAGAAATCTAAGCCAGTATGGCCATGGGACTAGGCTACAAGTCTAGGCTTGTAGACTATCTGGGCAGAGGACAATGCTGTAAGCTAAACATTCTAGGGTAGATGTCTAAACTAGTAGACTAGTCTAGAAGTGTAGGCTACTAGGCTAGTAAACTATGTAAATGCCTCGGCTTGAAGCATATACTAGTAGGCATGGCTAAGTCTGAACTAGAACTTCGTAGAGAAGTCTAGATTAGTAGGCTAGTAGACTAGGATAGAAGACTATGCTAATATACTAGGCTAGAAGTCTAGGATAGCAGGCTAGTAGACTAGGCTAGAAGTCAAGGCTAGATGCCTAGGCTAAAAAAATATTCTATACATCTAGGATAGTAGTCTATGTAGTAGACAAGATAGGTCTAGGCTAGCAAGGCCAGTATATTCAGCTAGAATTCTAGGCTATAAACTACACTATTTGTCTAGGCTTGTATTCTAATAGTGTGATATATGTAATTATGTATAGGGTAGAAGCATAGGCTGGCAGACTAGGCTAGAAGTATATGCTAGTAGAAAACCTGGGTAGAAGTCAAGGCTGTAGAATATGCTAAAAGTCAAAGCTAGAGATCTAAACTAGTAAACTATGCTAGAAGCCTAGGCTACTAGGCTAGTAGCCTAGGCCAATACACAAGACTATTGTTAGATGACTAGGATAAAAATCTAAGCTAGTAGAGTAGGGTAGAAATCTAGACTGGCGGTCTGGGTTAGTAGGCTAGTATACTAGGCTAGAACTCTAGGGTAGAAGTCAAAAGTACAGTGCTAGTAGTGTCAGTTAAAAGTTTAGGCTAGAAGGCTAGGCTAGTAGATTAGTTTTGAAGGCTAGGCTAGAAGTCTAGCCTGGTAAGAGTAGACTAGTTTAGAGGTCTAGGCCAGAGGGTTAGGCTAGGTTGGAAGTCTATGCTAATGTGGCTAGTAGATTATAATAGTTGTCTAGGCTAGTAGACAACCTGTATACAAGTCTACTGTGTAGACTCGTCTAGACGTCTAGGCGAGAATTAAAAAATTAGTAGACTAGGAAGCCTAGGCTATTAGAATAGGGTAAATATCTAGGATATAAGCATATGCTCGTAGGCTACCCAACAAGGCGAAAAGTCAAGTATGTTGCTAATGTTAATAGACCTGGCTATATGTCTAGGCTAGAAGTATAGTCTGGTAGACTAGGCTAGAAGTATAGGCTAGTAGACAATCTGAGTAGAAGTAAAGGTGGTAAATTATGCTATATGTTAAGTCAAAAGTAGTAAGCTATGCTAGAAGTATAGGCTACTAGGATAGGAGCCTAGAGAAACGGCTAGAAGCATAGGCTAGTAGGATAGGAGACTATGCTAGAACTATAGATTTGATGTCTAGATTAGTAGGCTAGCAGACTTGGCTAGAATTCTAGGCTAACTAGAACTCCATGCTAGTGGGTTAATTGATTGGTAGAAGCCTAGTAGAGCATGCCATATCTCTAAGCTAAAAGGCTAGTAGACTATGTTAGAAATCCAGTCTAGTAGACTAGGCTATCAGACTAGACTAGAGGTCTCAGTTAGGAGACTATATTTGAAATGTAGGCTAGACGACTAGGCTAATAAACTAGCCAAGACGGCTAGTAGAATATGCTAGAACTCTAGGCTAGTAGGCTAGCATACTAGGATAGAAATCTAAGCTAGTAGCGTAGGCTAGAAGTATAGACTAGAAGCATAAGCTAGAACTTTTAGACTAGGAGATATGCCTAGTCTAATAGACTCCCTGGGTAGAAGTATATGCTGTAGACTATTCTAGAAACCTAGGCTCGAACTCTAAACCAGTAGTCCATGTTAGACATATATGGAAGTAGGCTACAGTAAATGCTTTAGAAGTGTAGACTAGAAGGCGATGTTAGTGGTCTAGTAGATTTGGCTAACCAGAACTCTAGGCACGTCAGGGTAAAAGACATGTAGAAATCTCGTAGAGAAGGCTAGCAGTCTGTGTTAGTAGGTTAGTCGACTAGGTTAGAAGTCTAGGCTAGTAGAATAGGTTAGAAGAATAGGCTAGTAGACTAGGCTAGAAGTTTAGGCTAGTAGTCTGCGAGTCTAGTACGCCAGCAGACTAGGCCAGACGTATATGCTAGAGGTTCAGGCTAGTAGACGATGGGAAAAGTCTAGACTATGTGGGTAGGCTAGTATATTAATCTAGAAGTGTAGGTGAAAACTCTTAGCTAGTGGGCTAGTAGACTCATCCAGGCAAACTAGATCTCTAGGCTATGAGGCTAGTGGATTGGTAGAAGTCTAGTAGAGAATGCTAGGAGTGTAGGTTAGAAATTTGGACTAGTAGACTAGGAACGAACACCAGGTTAGTCGACTAGGCTAGAAGTCTAGGCCAGGAGGCTAGTAGAATAGGCTAGTAGGCTAGTACACTAGACGTCTGGGCTAGTAGACCAGGTAGAGTCTTGGCTAGACGGCACCGCTAGAAGATTAGACTAGAAGCCAAGTCTAGTTGAATATGTTTGAGGTCTAGGCTAGAAGTCTAGCCTAGTATGTCTCGTAAACTAGGCTAGTAGACTACCTGGGCAGAAGTCTATGTTGTAGGCTAGGATAGAATTCTAGGCTAAAATTATAGGCTAGTCGGCTTGTTGACTAGGCTAGAAATCTGAGCTAGTAGACTAGGAAAGTACACTATGTTAGTAGACTATGCTGGAATGCCAGGCTAGTAGAATAAGAGACATCTAGGCTAGTAGACTATCTGCGTAGAAGTCATGGCTGTAGACTAGTATACAAGTCCAGTTTAGAAGTTTAAACTACAAAACTAGGCTAGAAGTCTGGCTACTAGGCTAGTAGATATTTGCTAGATTTGTCTCAATTAGCAGGTTAGTGGACTAGTCTAGCAGTCTAGGCTAATAGAGTAGGGTAGAAGTTTGTGTTGGAAGTCTAGCCTAGTAGTCTATGCTAGAAGGCAAGCCTAGTAGACTATGTTGGAAGTTCAGGCTGGAAGCATAGCTTAGTATGGCTAGTAAACAAGGCTAGAAGGCTGACTGTATAATACTAGGTTGTATATAATTAGGCTAGACGCTGAGGATAGTAGGCTAGTAGACTAGGCGAGAGGGCTAGGCTAGAAATCTAAGCTATTGGGCTAGTAGTTTGTAGGTCTAGGGGTGTAAAGCAAGGCTAGTAGATTAGCTTATAAGGTTAGGTAAGTAATCTAGATATAGAGGTTTAGACTAGCATGCTAGTAGACTGGGCTAGAAGTCTAGGCTAGTAGGATAGTAGAATGGGTGAGAAGTGTAGTCTAGTAGTGTAGGCTAGAAGTCTAGTCTAGCATGGCTAGTAGACTAGGCAAAAAGGCTTGGCTAGTATACTACATGGGTAGAAGACAAGGTTGTAGACCAGCCTAAACGTCAAGGGTATAAGTTCAAAATAGAAGTCTAGGCTACTAGGCTAGTAGACTAGGTCAAAGGTCTATGCTAGAAGCATATGCTAGTAGGCTAGGATAGAAGTCTTGGCTAGAAGTTCAGGTTAATATGCCAGTAGACTTGGATACGATTCTAAGCTAACTAGACCTCTAGGTTAGTAGGATAGCATACAGCTAGAAGCCTTGCAGAGCATGATAGACGTCTCGGTTAGTGGTCTAGTAGACTAGGCTAGAAAACGCTAGTAGGCTAAGTAGACTGGGCTCGAGCTCGAGACCAGTAGAGTAGGCTAGAAGACTATTTTAGCAGATTACGATAAAAGTCTAGGCCAGTCGAATAGGCTAGAACTCTAGGATAGTAGACAACCTGGGTAGAAGTCAAGGCTGCAGACTAGGTTAAATGGCTAGGTTAAAGAGTCTAAACTACGAGACTACATGTGGTTTAGAAGTCTAGACTACTACACCAGTAGACTGTACGACTATGCTAGTAGACTACGGCAAAAGGCTAGACTACAATCTAGAAGTTTAGGCAAGTAGGCTAGTATACTCAGCTAGAAATGTATGCTAGTAGACTAGAGCAGAAGGCCATGCTAATAGGCTAGTAGAATAGGCTAAACGTCTATGCTCGCAGACCAACAGACTAGGCTCGAAGACAAGGCTAGATATCTAGTCCAGTAGAGTAGGCTAAAGGTCTAAGCTAACATGGCTAGTAGATTAGTCTATAACTCTCGTCTCTAGACTAGGCTATTAGTCTATGCTAGTAGCCTGGGCGATATGTATTGGCTAGATGCAGGTTGACTAGGCTAGAAGTACATGCTAGTATAAAACCTGGCTAAACGTCAAGACTATAGGTTATGCTAATCTCATCGGATAAAAATCTAAACTAGGAGACTATGCTAGAAATCTAGGCTACGCTAAATGGCTAGTCTATGCTAGTAGATTAGGGTAGATATCTAGGATAGAAGTCTAGACTAATAGACAATGCTAGAATAAAAGCCGAGTAGTCTAGCTGGTATGGCTAGTAGACAAGGCTAGAAGGATACCTGTGTGGAAGTCTATGCTGTAGATTAGGCAAGAAGCGTAGGCTAGTAGACTAGGTTAGAGGTTTAGGCTAGATGTATAGGGTGTAAATCTAGGCTAGCAGACTACCTACCGTAGACATCTAGGCAGGTAAACTACACTAGAAGTTTAGACTAATAGATTAGAATAGTAGTCTAATCTATTAGACTACCTTGGTAGAAGACAATGCTTATACTAGGTTAAACATCTAGACTAGACTAGAAAAGTAAACTAGATGTTTACGCTACTAGACTAGGCTAAAATTCTATGCTAGACGCGCATGCTAGTAAGCTGGGCTAGATGTCTCAGTCAGATGTCTAGTTTAATAGACTGGTACTCGGCTAGAATGCTAGACTAACTAGAACTTGTGGGCTAGTAGACTGGTAGAAGACTAGTAGAGTAGGCTAGAAGTCTAGGTTAGTGGTCTAGTAGACTAGGCTACACATCTATGTGTGCAAACATTAGACTAGGATAGACGGCTAGGCTAGTAGACTAGAATAGAAAACTATGGTAGTAGACTAGGCTAGAAGTGTAGGCCAGTAGAATATGACAGATGTCTAGGCGAGTAGGCTAGTAGAGTAAGCAAGAGGTCTAGGCTAGAAGTCTAGGCCAGTAGACAATGTGGTTAGAAGTCACGGCTGTAGGCTAGGCTAAAAGTCTAGGTTAGAAGTTTAAACTATAGACTATGCTAGAGGTCTAAGCTACTAGACTACGGTAAAAGGGTAGTCTAGGCTAGTAGATTAGGGTAAATGTCTGGGATAGAAGTCTAGCCTAGTAGACTATGCTAGAATGCTAGCCTAGTAGACTAGGTTAGAATTCTAGGCTAGTATTGGCCAGTAGACTAGGCTAGAGGACTACATGTGTAGAAGTCTGGGTTGCAGATTAGAGATCTAGGCTAGTAGGCTATCAGAGTAGGCTAGGGGGCTAGGCTAGAAGTCTAGACTATTGGACTAGTAGAATAGGCTAGAAGTGCCGTGTGTAAATCTAGGCTAGTAGACTAACTTAGACGCATATGCTAGTAAACTAGACTAGAAGCTTAGACTAGTAGGCTAGTAGACTAGGCTAGTAGGATAGCGGAAGAGGCGAGAAGTGTAGTCTAGTAGTTTTGGCTAGTAGAGACTACATGGCTAGTGATATGGCTTAGACTAGGATAAATGTCTAGTCTTGAAATCTAAGCTAGGTGTCTATGATACAAGGCTAGTAGACAAGGGTAAAGTCTATGCTAGAAGCATATGCTAGTAAGCTGGGATAGATGTCCCAGCTAGAAGTCTAGATTAACAGGCTAGGTGAGTTGACTAGAATTCTAAATTAACTAGAACTACTAGACTAGTAGAAGTCTAGTAGAGTGGGCTAGAAGTATAGGTTAGTGGTCTAGTAGACCAGGCTAGAAATAAATGCCTGTAGTCCAGTAGAATATGCTATACGCCTAGGCCAGTAGAGTAAACTAGCAGACTATGCTAGTAGACTTGGTTAGAAATCTAGGCTAGTAGGCTAGTAGAATAGGGTTGATGTCTAGGCTAGTAGACTAGGAGAGAAGTCTAGGCTAGAAGTCTCGGCTAGTAGACAGCCTGTGCAGAAGTCAAGACTGTAAACTAAGCTAAAGGTCTATGCTAGAAGTTTAAAGAAGTAGACTGTGCAAGAAGTCGAGACTACTAGGCTCTTAGACGATGGTAAAAGGCTAGCCTAGAATCATAGACTAGTAGACCAGGCGATAATGTTAGAAGTCTAGGCCACTAGACTAGTAAACTAGACTAGAAGTCTAGGCTAATGGACTAGGGGAGACCTCTATGCTAGTTGACCACCTGCATATCATTCAACGCTGTAGACTACCGATGATAGAAGTCTACGCTAGTGGGCTAGTATATTGGACAAGAAGTCGGGTATAGAAATCTAGGCTAATGGCTAGTAGAGTAGGTTAGAATTCTAGGCCAGAAGTCTAGGCTAGCAATACAGGCTAGTAGGCTAGAAGGCCATGCTACAAATCTAATCTAGTAGACTATACTAGTATGGCTAGTAGACTAGGGTAGATTTCT
>CM067361.1:56034700-56105568 GCA_034401795.1 Chaetoderma sp. LZ-2023a
CACGACACGACGATGTTCTGACGGTCCATTTTTACCCACAAAAAGGTAGCAGATGGTTTCTGATAGCATCCAGATGACACCTAGATCACACTCTTGGGACAACGCCTTCGGCTATCATATTAATACATATCTAAAAGAAAAAGAAAATAATTTTTGTCACTCAAAATGCATGAGATGGTTTCTCAGATCAGCTAACTTTCAAAATTTTCACGTGGAGAACCACCGCAGCCCCCCCCCCCCCCCACACCCCGCTGAGAATAGACAACCCCTCTCCTACGCTCCCCATTTACGACCCCCATCCCATAACTTAACTTCCTGAATCCGCTCCTGTAAATTGTGTATCTCAATGTAAAGATACGAAATAAATCTTAGTATATGATGATTTCATTCCCTATATAAATTAATATAATATTTTTAGTAAATTATGAAGTTGAATTAGGTCTACGTGTTCCAAGCATGCTGTTGTGAATGTGCGACTTTAGCTGTCTTTTAACTGTCACTTTTCATAGGGCATATACAGTATTACTAGCTTCACTGCTATTTTTTACTTCACTTTACGTAGGGAAGGCCAATTGTGAAGAACAAGATTGTGGAATCTGTAAGACGATCACACTATGGAAAAGCCATTCGATTGATGGTGGCGAATAGCCCTTTAGCTAAGCACGAGGTCAAATGCTTCATATCACAACAGGTATAAGCATAATCCGATATGTAACGAAAAGGATTAAAGGATCGACAAAAAATCTTTAAAAATCCCATATGGCCAACGAAAAAAAATTACCAATCAAAATTCTCGTTAGAAGTGTTGAAGCTTAAAATCAAAGGATTGTTTCATTGACTACGGAGTAGCATTTTAAAAGATTTCTGGAAAATCTAAGATGACCGGAGTACAAACTAACCAATCAAAATTCTGAAGCCCACCACAATAGGATCCCTCTAAACAAATGTAGTTAACACCCGCCACGCGTTATAGGAGATATGTCTTAAAGCAAAAGTTGACGGATGATAGACGGATGGACGACAGATGGATATACATGATAGTGTACACCTGTGTTGAACATGCTGGTTACTGGGTTACTACATATACAGGATTATTATCACTCGCTGGGGTGTGGGAGGGTGGGGGTCTTTGTCAACAAAAGGGTTCAGGCCTGTTACGCGAAGTTCCTTAGTTGTGTTAAAATTTGAGCCAAATCGGATTAGCAGTTTTGTAAATACATGTGCGTGCGCTTGCACGCACGCACACACATACTAGATCACAATACCCTCTCCCCCTTAAGGGGCAAGTGTAACACGATATATATATATATATATATATATATATATATATATATATATATATATATATATATAAATAAGTAAATTGCATTCTTTAATAATTCAATCTGAGAATTACTACAACTGCTTTCTAAATCATAATATAGACACTCTTAGGATATCGTTAAATATATACATGCTGATATATTATATATATTATTTCTAAATAATGCGATACTTGTGTTATTGTGTACAGATAGCATATAATAATAATAATAATAATAATAATAATAATAATAATAATAATAATAAAAATAATAATTAATAATAACAATAATAATAATAATAATAATAGTAATAATAATAATTAATAATAATAATAATAATAATAATAATAATAATAATAATAATAATAATAATAATAATAATAATAATAATAATAATAATAATGCTCAAATTAGAGCCACGCGGCAGAATTAAAATAGGAAGTATCATAATCAACAGAATTAGGAAAGCATAATTGGTACAAAGCATGAAAATGGGAAAGGCAATGAAGAATTGTAACACAATAGTCTGTTTTTATAAAATTATTTGCAAACACGAACCTTGTGTATATGATGGCTTTGCGAGCTGATGTACCACGCTTTTCCAGGTCTTTGATATAGAAATCAAGTTCTGTAGAAAAGTTTCATGCTAGGCGTACTTTTAAATGCAAGGAATATATTTGGCCTTTAAAGGAAATATGGAAAAGAGGAATGTGATTGTATTAGTTTTGAGTTGATCATATGCTCCCAGAATGTAATGACATCTAGGGGTGGGGTGTAAAAAAAACAACAAGACCAAAAACAGATTGCAGACCATTGCCCTCACGTATTTGTTGCAGTGTAAAAAGTACTTAGATTTTCCGGGTTTTTTCGGATTTTCCAAATTTATGGAATCCTAGTGTATGGTCACACTGTTTCCTGTGTTAAAAGCTGAGGTAAGTCGGGCCAGTAGTTTCAGAGACATACACTGATCAAGAATTATATCCGATTCAGATCTGGGTTCCTTTATCCGGATCTTGAGCAATGTCTGGAAATCCACGTGCACAAACCGGATTTATAAGTCGTTTTAGATGCATATGCATGCACACGATAGCTACTTCTCCCGACACATTGTAAGTATGGGATTGTCTTCTGGGGAGTCATGACCCCGGGGACATCTTATATTTGCAGTCCAAGACCCCCAGCGAAGAATATGACAAGACCCCCAGCAAAGAATATGACTATATTTTTGAATACCAGACGAGCTAGTGAACGGATAACACAATGAGCGAAAATGTATTAGCGCGATCTAGTGTGTGCATCAAGTCGATGCAAAACTGACACGAAAATATAGCTGATACAATAAGTGAAATTGGAATATGAAATTGGAATAGAATAGACTAAGACTTAGGGCAGTGAGCTGATGGAATCTATCGGTGATTGAAAGATGAAAGCTGTTGCTGCAGGCGCGGCATAACCTTTTATAGTATTCAACAGAAGTTATGACCAATAGTTTTCTAAATATTCAAGCAAGAGCGTCGGTAGGATGCTACGCACAGAGTGTACGTAGCACAGACTGAATGACTCATAAAATGACGTAGTAAACGTGGCGACGACCGACTTACAATAAGGTGACCGGGTTTCTATATTTCTATAGAGGCGACCCACGACACCAGATACGACACCAGATGTTGGTGAATCAGATGTGGTACATGGTCACTACGTCATGACACCCTTCTGAAATGCAGGCGTGGGCCTAATAAGCAAGGGACTGGACGTGGGCATGATAGCGTCTGGCGCCAAGAAGATTAGAAAACCAGACAAAAATTGTCGAAGCAATATCCATCGCTGTCAAGTTTGGGGGAGGTTATCGGATAGAATTCCACACTCATGAGTCAATTAGGCCGCTTTAACTTGTTCGGTGTTCTTTTCCTAAGAGAGAAAAATCGGAGTTTGATTAGTCAGGATGACGTCACAATCAATGAGCATCGAATCAAACTCTAGAAAGAAGAACCCAAACGAACATGGTAAAGAGCTCAAAAGAAGTATAAGATATGACTTTAACTTTTTAGAAAGATCTTGGTTCCGAAAATTATTGCGCTTAGGAAAAACCTAGCCTCGAGTCCGTATAGTTCTGTGGAACTGAATTTGTCGAAATTCAAACAAGTTCTTGGTGAATGGTTTTAAGTAGCCAAGAACGGTTTTTTGACGAAAATGATTTAGAGAATCGTGAAACGCAACTTTGTAATGATAGAATAACCAGTATTCGTATTGTATGAAAATCAGTTATTTCTATAGACGCGAGTGACAGTAAAAGTTACTCAAAGTATCTGGTGGTAGTACAAGCCACCCATAATTGATAGAGATTGGTGGTAGTATAAGCCACTCATATTTACTTAGAGTTTTATTTAACAGTTTGTTTTCTATCGTGACAGCATAAGTCACACATATCCGTAGCCATATTAGACAGTCAAAAAGAAGAGAATAAATTATCACTTCGATATTCTCGAAGCAAGAGTTTGGGTTGTGTATTGTCCAGTCTGGAAGCGACGGAAGACCACCGTCCCGAGCCACCATCTTTTACCAGAGTCAGATCAGGCCCAGATTATCGAGTATAAATATCGTCACCATTACCTTAGACGAGGCGAGCAGATAATCGTGCTACTGCATCTTTGATAAGAGGTTGTCGCAGCAACCGTTACATCATATTCTTATCAGAGGTGTGGTAGATATATTTCTAAATTAGACCCGAAGATCGAAAATCTTCAACATGTTTTGGTTTTATTTACCATGTTGCTATCCCAAATATTATATATATTTGATGAGATTGTATACAGAGATAGCGTATAGATACTATTAATGGAAAGTAATAAACCACATTAAAACAGTATGATATAATGATAGCATCCAGTAACATAGTGAAGCGACCTGACGAACAGTCCACCTATCTTTTGGAACCACCAGATGGTGGCTATCTAAGACAGGTTCTTAAAGGACCACGTGCCTTTAAGAACCACCATCTTTTGGATCCAAAACGCATATCATCACTTTACAATGATGTACTGCCTGCATGGCATTTCTTACAATGTATGCATGTATGCATATGTGCAAGCGTACGTGTGAGTGTGGGTAAGCATAGCATTGTTTATATCTTTGTGTATGTATAAATACCCACGTGTGGAATGGGCAGATGAATATGCTGAGATATAATGCTATAAACTCTACAAACTGAAGATGTGTCTAATCTGTCTAATACAAAGGGCAACGTATTTGAGATGATAGTGTTCAGTTACCTGTCTGGATTCCGAGTGATAAGCGAAATCTGATCACTGGTTATGTGGAGGCATTTGTAAATTGAATTTTGAATTGCTTCCGTGCATGTTGCTGTCAGTATAAGCAGTGGAACGCCTGGCAAGAATCCTCTTAGGTCTCCTAGTCGGCTAAAAGCTGGGCGAAATTGCTTACCCCTAAAATAGAAACATCTCAAACATAAGCAAGTGCAATCGGCGATTGCAGACCCTCGCCCTCCCGTTTTGTTACATTGTAAAACATTTTAGGATTTTCGGAATTTTACGAATTTTCTGGATTTTGTTGTAATTTTCCTGGATCATGGCTAAATCTGTAGAGTCATAGCGTAAGCCCTTATCATGTGTTAAGATCTGATCCAAATCGGCTCAGTAGTTTCCAAGATATCCACGGAGAATTTGATCGGATACGGATTCGGGTTCTCTTCTCCGGATCACGGAATGTCTGGAAAGCATCTTGCACCGCAAGTTCCTTGGTTGTGTTAAAGTCTGAGCGAAATCTGATCAGTAGTTTTGTAGATACAGGTACAGACCAACCGACCGACCGAGTGGCATGCTTCATAACATATATACAGAATTTTGATTGATCAATTCTTCTGGCGGCCATCTTGAATTTTCCGGGAAATGGTTTAAGACGCTACTCCTCATTAACTACTTGGGCAATTTCAACCAGACTTGGCTGGAAGCATACTAGGTTGGTATGTTTCAGAACTTCTATACAGAATTTTTATTGGTCAATTTTTCCTATGGCCATCTGATTTTCAGGAAATTTTGGGAAATCGGTTAAAAGCCTACTCATAAAGCACTGTGCTGATTTCAACGAAACTCAGCTGGAATGACCTTGGAGTCATATGGTTCATAACTTGTATACAGAATTTTGATAGATCAATTATTTTTGGCAGCCATCTTGAATTTTCTGAAAAATGTCGGGAAATCGTTTAAATTGTTACTCCTTATTAATTGCTCGGGCAATTTCAAACAGGCTTGGCTGGAGAGAATACTAGGGTGGAAGGTTTCAGAATTTGTATGCACAATTCTGATTAGTCACTTTTTTGCGGCGGCATTCTGAGATTTTGAGAAAATGTATGGAAATCAGTTAAAAGCCTACTCACCATTAACCACTTGGCCAATTTCAAGCAAACTCTGCTACATGTACCCTAGAGTGGTATGCTTCAGAACTTCTATACAAACTTTTGAGTGTTTGATTTTTTTATTGGCCAACTTGGAATATTCCGCAAAATTGGGGCTGGGGTGGAATTGTTTAAAATGCTTCGCCTTATTAACCGCTTGTTTTATTAGCTGGATGGATCCTAAGGTTCAATCTGAGTGTATTGTCAACGTCCATCATTAATTTCCCACTAAATATTGTTTGTACTAAATTCCAATTTTGTATTTATGTCTTGTTACTGCTGAATTTAAAGTATTATGTCTTCAAATGCTAATAAGTCAAATGCTAATGATCCAGGTGAGCTTGAGAGTAATTTAAAGAAAGCTGAGACTGTGAGCAGCACTAGCATCATTATAATCTTTAAATGGCGGATGTTAAATTACCCTATATTATATCAGCTCACCATAGTTGTATTAAATGTGCCTCGTCGATGGCTATCACGCAAATTCTGCTACGAACTGATTCCTTTCCGAATAGCCACTCTCTCCAGTGTTGACATTCTAATGCCTCTGGTGATGTAAATATAATTTGGAAATCTCCTTTCTGGATGTCTGCGAATAAAATGTTACCAATACCAATGTGACATTGATTCCTGTATCCAAGAGGGCAACATATGCTGTGTCTGTTTGTCTGTTTGTTAGGTGTGTGTACTGTATTTGTTGATGGGCATATGCGTTCCCTATGGGTATATCGGGCGATGGATCTGTCTGTGGGTCAAATTAGGGGCATTTCTGGTAAAGCTGCCTAAGTCGCAACTAAGGCATGCCACGCTTATGTTTAGTGTAACTTAATTATATTACGCTTAGGGGTGGGGGTATGTTTTCATCCCATCCGTCCGTCTGTAGGTACGTACGTCGGCTTGGCTGGTGAAAGCTTTTTTGTTTGAACCCTTTAATGGTTATGCCGAACAAAAATGGCAGATTCAAAATGGCCGCCTTCCCAGCGGAAAATTTGCATTACTCAAGCTCTAGACGGAGTAGAGATGGGATTAATGTCAAATTAGGGGTTTCATGGGTCAATCGTTATAATTCTACTCACTACAATACTCTAAATATGTAAATATCAATCCTTCCATAGCGACCACCTGTGTTTGATGTCAAAAGACGGTGGCTCTTTAAGATGTGTTATTTAAAAGATCCATCTCTTGAGAACAAAAACAATATAGCATCTAGAAATAGTTTAAATTACTTGATTTGTTATTATCGAACCAAGTAATGGTCGTTATAGATACGTTCAATTATCCTATTAGAGTGTGCAAGGCTATACATGATGCTGTTGATTGTTGAATCATGATTCACAGACGTCACACGCACTGTGCACCGCTGGGCTAACATACATTTTACGTGGAAAACCTACGTGACACGTTGTGCCAACGTAATCCCAACGAGCAAAACTATGTTGGCCCAACGTTGGGCCAACATAGCATTGTTTGCAGGGATGCTTAGAAAGAACCATTTATGACGGATTATTTTTACTTGTTATCACGTCCTAGCTATCATCATGTCGTGTCATCATGCACGGTGGGTGGGGTGGTGGGGTGGGTGAAGATTTATATCTGAAAATCAAACCTGTGTATGAATAAGCTATATATTGCTATATAGTACAAAATCTTACCTTCGATATCTGATGCTGACGGGATAGTTCTTGAAACCTGAAAGCTCTTTATTTTAAAATTGTCTTGTAGTTGTTTTGTCTGGTCGTTAATCAACGCCGTTAAAGGGGAGATTACAATAGCGCAATGTGACTTAGTTGTATTCACCAAATTTAAAACCAATGGCGGAATGATGTATAACAATGATTTTCCAAATCCTGTTGGCAGGTTTGCGAATACGCTTTCACTGTTCACAATTTTATGTATTATTACTTGTTGCTCTTGTTTTAAATGACACGGAAAATTATGCTTAACCTGTAAATCAGAATAGCACAAATTTACATCACTTATTTCCATTTCTACTGCAACAATGATGGGCGCAAAAATCAGACGATTCAAAATTTCTCCTCCCTCCCCCCCCCCCCCCCCCCCCCTCCCAACACACACACACACGCACATGCGCGCGCGCGCGCCGCATCTCCACCCAAACCTATCACTCCCATGATCCATGAGAGGGGAAATATTAGTATAATAATCATTATTGTATAAAATCATTGTGTGTGTGTGCTTCAATGTGTAAATAAAACAAAAAATACATCATTTTGTTTTAAAATGCGCTAAATTGTGTTATTATTTAACATATATTATGAATCCTGCTCGTTTGTCGTCTGTTTGTTTACGAATTTATACTATAATCGTAGTAAAATTGCGCGCGTCAGCGTGAGAATCAGGCCGCTCCGCCCACTTGCTCATATATGGCACGCGTGACCTCGTCTTCCAAATATGGCAGTGCATCTCCCATGATTCATAGCGGTAACTAGGACAAGATGGCTGGCGCGCTGGATTTGACGCGCGATTCACTCGAAATACCCTCGGCCGAGAAATGTATTGAGCCGTGTATCAAAATATAGGACATATTTTGCAATAAAGTGTATATCTTTCGATAACAGGCTATATACGGTAGACGTGTGTAAAATTTGGGCGATGTAAGTGCTAAACTCAAGAAGCGAGAGGAAAATCTGATTTAATTCCAGTTTTTTTGTACAGTTGGCATCGTAGCCCCAGGCTTAGCGTAACGTCGTAAGCGGAATAGCGTGGGGCTACGTTTCGCAGCTATGTAACTGAGTGCATCGCGTTACGTTCGAGCGTAACACGTCACTAGCTAGTCATTCTCATTTGTTGCGAGGTGATGACGCGGCACTCAATCCAAATTTAACCAACTTGTTTATGCTTTTTATGGCGTGGCTTCAGTGGCCTAGCTATGGGAGTGTCTAGAGCGGGTGGGTGGGGACTGGGGAAGCACCCCTCGCTGTTATCACCCAGACCCCTCCATATATTTCGAAGACAAATTTCGAAATTCTGCTAAATAAAATTGTCACGAAATTCGTGACCATTTATCAGATAAACCTAGGTAAAAGGTATGTTGGGGGGGGGGAGAATTCTTCGCCTGACCGTGTATGATTATATTTTTAATGACGTCTTACGTGTACTATGCGTTGGGGCACCGCCACCCCCCCCCCCCCCCCCCCCCCCCCCCCCCCCCCCCTCTCCCCGCTATCATCCACCATTGCAGATGTATAATATTAATAATATTACACGTCACAAATTGTGGGTCACATATTTAGAATATCAGGGATTACTGACTACAATGATGTGACCAATGATATTTTATCGCCAATTGCCCACACATTATTTTGTTTAAGCCTGTATTTAGCGTAGAGGGATAGAGCAATAATCTGTAAATTATTTTGTAATATATAGAAATACGTAATATGGTAATACGTGCTCTTCACTGAGGCATGCCGTGTCGCATAGACCTGCTCAAAATGCACGCTCCAATAACTAAACCGCAGATCTCTTGTGTTTAATTATTAAACATTAAACATCCATAAACATATTACCAGCAAAAGGCAACACATTACAAAACACTGAAGGCGGCTTTCAAAAGTTGGCTTTGTGGGTCACTGGTCAATTAGGTCTTGTGGGTCACTAATTACAAAAGTGTGGGGAAATGCGTATTTCGACGAGTTCTAACATTTAGAACACATTTTGAGATGGTGCTTTGTGGGTCATTATACAGTGACCCATAAAGTACCATGATTTTTGGCAGTGACCCACAAGACGACTATGAGACACACTATATATCCCGCATATATATTCAATATTTGCCACAATGAGTTGAGAATAATGGTTGTATAATAACGGCGTTATATCTGTACCATTTATATAGAGGTCTATGGTTATGATATTATTAAACTCCGCATAACAGATAATGTTCATGGTATCCTGTAGAGGTGACTGAACGTTAAGCTGTAAACATAGGTTAGCATGTTTCGTCAAGTAAAGTCGAAGGTGCAGAATGTAAATTCTGCCTTCTATTCGTCTCGGCTTATGCATACACATAGTAAAGTTAAAGCTCGGAGTGAGGGCCTCTCCCACCACTTGTTCATAATTCAGATAGCACGCTATGTGATTATGGCCAGTGCTGAAAATTGCATGGGTTTAAATCCCAACTGCTGCTATAAGCTTGGTTACTAACTATGCCAAATACTACACTTGTTGGTAAATCCTGGGGAAATATTATCTCGGTTTAGGCTATTAGAACTGGCCGGGATGGTAAAATATGCTACTGTGATGGGTTATCTCACAGGTATCTTTAGCAACAGCGTAGCGTGAGCATTGAGTACTTTCGGTATGCTTAACTTTCCATAGGCTATATGCATAGTATCATGAATTCGAACGTTATAGACATCCGCACCTGCTCTGGTCAGATTAAAGGCAGGAGAGTTGGTGGTAATTAAGCATAGCATTAGAGCAATGTCCGAATAAATGCTACTTATTATTTCGGCACGTCTGCTCTGAGACATTGTGGCCTTTCTACTACTGTAACCGTTATTACGAGCAGCAACTGTACTCTCCATTTGACCCACCATATGATTAGCCCATAACGAAGAAGTTAACTGAGATTCCTTATTGTCCTTGGAATAATTAAAGAGACATTCCAAGCAAGCCCTATAAGCGTATTTGTAATTCACCTTTCCAGAGTACCCACCAATCATATGACGTCATAATGAACTGCACGATGTGTACAATGACATCATAGTGAATGACGTCATGAATGACGTCGATAAGTACGCCACGAACGCATATTTGAAGATGGTCTATGCGTTGTTGTACAAATTGTTTGCTTTTACTATTTAATAAATATTCTGTTGAATATTCTGAAACTAATTTGACTGGGCGCTGTTGCTGCCTATGGCAGCAACAGCACCCAGTCAAATTAGTTACAAAATATTCAACAGGTTCCCTGTATAGTTTTCAGGAAGTCGATAGCTAGGGCATTTGGGGATCGATCAATCCCAACACGGCGAGGTGTGGGTGGAGCTTAGCTATTGATGGGCGGGGCATAGCTAAAAATGGAATGGTCCATTAGCGTCCGATACATGCTTGTCGTTTAGAAAGACATCAACTTGGGAGAATATAGACGCAATCGATAGGTTAATGGGGTCTACATTGCTATCTGCTGCATGATTAGTGTAGCAAAGCTGTTGTATCACCGACTATGATATGCGTGACAATGTCGTAATATATGCAGTCATTAGAGCATTTTCTATATTCTTACCTGATGGTGGCAATCCCCAGGTGATGTTGACCCCCCTAATCATGTGCAAGTCATATCCCAGAAAATATGCTATTATCCCATCAAACTTGATATGGAAGTTCTATTTAACTGTTATTGTCACAAGTCTTGCATGGTGCGCATAATAGTTAAGTTTAATATTGCTTCTAAAGCGTTTATGACTCGATATATGTTTATTTATAAAGTCTATCCTATTCTTTACAGCACAGAATTATTTCAGTATTTTTATTGCTTTTAAGTGGACAGAGGGCTTTGCAGCTCTCACCGCATTTGGATCCTTCACAGCAGGTAATGATAGTTTTCCGCTCACTGTATCAAACTTGTAGATGGGTCTAATTTTCTCGGTTGGTCCATCAACTTTTTCTCTCTCTGCTTTAATGGTTGCAGCTTCATAAACCTCTAGCAGTATATGACAGTCTGCAGATATAGTGAACCAACCTCCTGGATATAATACCTCCCAGTCACCTTTAAATGTCAGGGTTTTTTGAAGACGAGTTCGGAACTCTGATATCTTGCTATAGGAATAGTCGGCCTCAATACTGTTGCTCATGAGAGTTACATAAAATTGATCCATGACTTTTTCCCCAGCTGATGGCTATTATTCTCGCGTGTATAAAAATCAAACTGGTGAAGTCACTAACCTAAGTGGTTTAACAGCCTTGGTCCTCGACGCCGGTAATGTATACGCTAAACAACCCGAGGCTAACGCAGATACATGTCTTTATCTGTATTCTGTAGACTTATATTTATTAAACACATGACGACGATAATGTATATTACTATAGTCAAATACATAATTCCATCATGCGGGACTTTACCGCTGCAAATTGACCAACGATACTCGATATGAATAATTTCATTGCTAGCAGTGGGCATGTTAACTGGCACTGTGGTCACTGCAACACTCTAAATTCTCAGAAGATTCGCTTCACTAAACCAACAGTTAAATGCTTTAGGTTAACCCCTTCACTTGACCAAAAACTCTTGTTTATTAAGTTGTCTCTTACCCTGATTTCTGTAATTCTTCAGAGTAAATCATATTGATTATAGGCTCGCCATTACACTCCTTTAGTTTGCACACTCCTGACCAGTGTGCGACCGTACCACTAATCGTAGAGTTCTCTTCACATAAAAGTCTATAACCTTTGGTAAATGGTTCTTTTAGCTTGGTTATACACACCCGGTCCCCTAACACTAATGCAACATGCTTTCTATGCAGCAGCATACCCTGGACCGGATATTAAGCTGTGGTTGGGTAACGGGAAGGACTACCAAACAGGAACTGGTAATCCACACCCTGGAACGTGCTGCGGACGCCTTGTGGATGGCTATACCCCAAGCATACACGATGGCAATACTGTATAAGACACGATTTGCCCCTTCTGCCCATGCGCCGAGCCACTGGGATTACCCTCGTAATAGACAGGGTTTCTTTCATGGAACGGGACACGGGCACGCTTATGCAATGCTGATGACTGAGTGGATATTTTTAGTTCTTTATATACATGATCTTTGCACGAATTCTTTCTTGTAATGGCCACGATCACAACAGTTTCTTGGAATGTTGGTTACCTCTGGAAAGCCAGCAGGCTCATCTTTCTTAATAATAATAATAATAATAATAATAATAATAATAATAATAATAATAATAATAATAATAGTAATAGCAGGTCAAGACGAAGAGGAGGCCACGTATAAAATTGTGAATTCCTGGACAGCCTTGATGAAAAATAACACAGAGTAAATTCGCTACAAGATAATGAGATGCAGAGCTGAGAGTATGAACGGTGCTTCTCGACCCTGTCCTGATGGGGGAATTTGCACTGCTGGACCACTGGGGCTTTAGCAACGCAGAGAGGACCAACATCTACATAGGCAGCCAATCAACCGTAAATTTTGAGAAGGAATCTTCGCAAAATGGCCTAATTAACAGCCTACATCTCTCCATCTTCCACACCCTTTACTGCAGCCGCATCACTCATGAAAATATCGCTGATTTGAGACCGCCACACCATCTCCTGACTGAAGTGGAAATGACTGCACACTGCCAGCACCATTGGTACCTTCGTGTTGGACATCGCCTAGGAACAGTTCTGCTGGCCTTCACCTGCTACTAAGGACCTCGGTAAACTTCAGCTCATTACCACCCTGTGAGCGAGCCTGGCATCTGCCGCTTATGGTTCTCATTCTAAAGAACCTTTTGGCCACTTGTTGTTTCTATTCTATACAAGACTTACTGCACCAACTAAAGGAACCATTCAAGTGCGGCTGATTCTAATTGTTGTCCTCCTTGTGTCGTTTGATACACCCGCCCACACCACAAAATAAACTAAGGGCTTCCATACTGCCAAGACTACTTATTACACGAGGAGACATTGAACTTTCACCCATTCCAGGAAATGTCATACACCCAACTTATTGTGAACTCTAGCCGGCGAGGATTAAGCCACTATGCGGCATTGTGCCTTGGGAATATACTTACCATGGCTGGCTAAAAGCCAGCAGCAACCGCAAGAGCAAATCCTAGACCGTTTGCGGGACCATTTCTGCCATGACTGTGATTTCTACCTTGCTTAGGAATACACCTTTCCCACATTGATGTCATTATGCCGGGATTCCCAGAAATCAAAGATTGGAGCAAAACTGGTGGCTGGTACCATCGCCAACAAGCCGCTGACCCGCGTTGAGTTACTTTTGCACTAAAATACACGGCAATCTAAACCGTTCCTATGATAAACTAAAATCATTATATTATTTAAATTATAAAGGGATATTTTAAAATTGCAATCAACTGTATTAAATTTGATAAAACTATAAAAACTAATACAGAAATGTATAGATTGGCTTAGCTTTCCAATGATGTATCACTTCAAAAATATTATGAACATAGCTTTTCATATGCACTGCCTAAAGTGCACTGTATCTGATTCCCATAGTAAAGTAATGCTGTTTGCGGTCTATGTTTTGCTATCAGATCGTCCACCCAAATGGAAGAGAAAAGTGAAGATACACACTCATAAGGATCGGTGGTGGCTTAAGCACTGTTTCTTTTGCGCTTCAAAGAAACATGAAATTTCCCAAGTGGGCAGTGCAACTAAAACTATGTGCTAGGGCCGCCACTCCTCTCCTTCCAGCCACCAATACAACCACCATGACTCACACGACAACTACACCAACTGCTCCATTGCTCCCACTGAATCCGTCTCCGCCAACGCAAAACCAGCAGCAGCGCAGATGGGCCAGACCTTTTCTCACTCAGCCACCCACTTCACTAAGCGAGGTAATCGACAAACAAGCCTTCTACATGGAAGATCCTGTTGCCAAGGGGGAGGATAACCAGGGCAATAGCCTGGAAACTCTTCCTTGTATGCAGCACAAAACCATTTTCAAATGTGCATATCTCTTTGGTGGCATATCCACCAGTGCCACCGTGGACACTGGAGCCTCCATCACTGTCTTTAACAAACGTCTATGAGAGCACCCCCACCCCTCACAGACGCCCTCCACTTAGGCCAGCATCTATCTTCTTACAAACAGCCGAGTATCATAGGAATGTCGAGTTATCTGGATCAAATATATCAATTTTGCCACTCAGGTTATTTCAAGGTCATGACCTAGAACGTATGGTTATGCTATGGAAGTAAATCTAGGGGTTACAAAGGTCAGCAATCTATGATGTTTGGACGAGCATGTCAACCCAGGTGAAAATGTGACCTCAATGACCTCAAAAGCCTGTTAATGATAAGTACCAAATGTGTTGATGACCGGATCAGAAGTTTCACATTAACAGGAAATCGCCCAAAGTGGTGTAAATTAAATGGCTCGAATGTTTAGTATTAATGGATAAAATATTACAGTGATATTGCCGATGTAGATTATATAATATCAGGACACCAGATCTATGTGACATAGGAAGGATTTCGAATCAATGGAAATGATTTCGGATTTAATGAAAGAAGTTGAGGAGATAGGCGGACAGGGTATGGATATGGCTGTAACTCAAATTAGATTATTGGGATTGAATAAAGGCAAATAATGGTGATGACCTTTCCGGATTAAACTTGAAGCTCGCATGTCTCTGCTTTTTGGCCAAACTTGATCAATAGTATCAATATACCAGTGATCAAGTTATGATCAAAATTCAGATATATCTGACTTGGTCAAAGTTGCGCGTTGCTCAGTCACCACCAAAACTCCTCATTAACCGACCACAATAATATCGTTGATCTATCTAATGACGTTGAAATCGTAATGAGAAAAATTACGGCCAATCAATCCAGATATACATCAATTCAAATTCTAGCAGTTAAGGTTAAACAGTTCCAATCTCTCTTTCAAAAGACAAGAGCTGTTTAAAATTCTTTACAAGAACCAGAAGATCCGTCTATCTGAGAATGATACTATTTGATGGTTAATCTGCATGCGGCAGAGCAAATGCTGTAAATGAAACCATGAAAACAGAAAAAACCTTTAATCATTCAGTCATTACATAGATGATAGAAAACGGAGTAAATGAATCGATATTGATATAGTATGAATGGAGTAGTGAACTAACGCTATATTTATTAAATTTTAAAAGCGCCAGTGATGCGTTATAAGCATGGGTATAGACTAAATAAATTAATACGTAAATAAGCAGAAAGAAAATTGATGATTGAAATTTTAATCAATCAGCCCTTAGTTTTCATTAAGGGTTAATTTATTAAAGAGGCAATCACCAAATAGCATAGCAAACTTAATCAATTTGAATGCATATTTTAATTCAAGGATTATGCATTACAAGTTCAATGGGATTTTAATAGCGAGTTGACCGCTAGTCGGTAGGATGATAATAATAATAATAATAATAATAATAATAATAATAATAATAATGAGATTTATTGCATGGGTAATTCAAAAGACTGACGAACGACTCAACCAATCTAGTTCCTACGTTATGAATTGGTTGATTGGTTACTCAGGCCATGGAACTAGAAACTAACTAAGTGTACATGATGATTGCTGAATGATTGTTAATTATTTGAACTTGGACAAATGACGTACTAACAACAAAATGAAACAAATATTCAATCAATTTAAATAGAAATATTTCAATAATAAGTATGAAAATTTACTTATAGATATTTTGAAATTTGGTTACAACTGGAGTGAAAACGCACACGTGAAGACACGGATGACGAAACCGGAAGAATGATCTGTATTCCGAAATAGAAATGATACGGTCGAAGATGATTCATATGATTAACTCGGCTTAGTTACCGATACTGAAGATCAAGGCCGAAAGATGGCAGGGAATCAAAAAGATGGCAGCAATCGCTAATAAAGTCTGAACATTTCAGAAAGATGAAAGTGTCGTGAAGATGACGAGATTGATGACATCACAGGTAGAACGGATAGAGGTCTACCTACCCAAACAAGGTACAAGGTTCCGCTTGCTTTGGGATTTGGTCTGAAGTTGATGCGATTGGTGACGTCACGGGTAGAAAATTTAGACTACTACCCACCCAGGCAAGGCACCAGGTTCCGCTTGCTTTGGGATTTGGTTTGATGACGATTAGATTGATGACGTCATGGGTAGTTAAAATCGACTGATAGCTGAAGACGATGATTACATTGAGACGATAACAAAGACGAGATTACGCAGGCACACTATTACGTTAACATATTTACATGGTGAGTTCGTGGACTCTTGAAAATAAGCGGCTCCTAGATATGTTTCGAACTGATGAGTGGGAGTTGGCGATTTTCCCACCAAAACACTGCCACGTGATTGATGAACGAGCACATGGTTTGATGAATAAATACGCCGACGTTCATATAATGCCTAAAGATGGTGACAATCTTATCATATAAAAATTTGATAAAACTCATTGGAAAGTAGAATCTCAAAAATAATAATTATAAAAGAAAAGTTAATAAATATAAAATTAAATTGACCAATATAATAAAATCTAAAGGAACTATTTTCCAATCATAACGGCACCAATCATGTGCAATGAATGTGTCATATTAATTTCAAGTAATATTGATGCCTGGTCTACCGTACAAACACCAACTTCAAAAACGCTAGATCGATCAATAGTTCACAGAGTTACATAGTGGGATGTACAATTCTATACTCTGTGGGTTCAGCTACAGCCAAGAGCCTAATTAGCATATGAATTGGGTACTATCCGATCAGATGTTTATTTCACAATCATAGCTATGGAATACATGGACAGTGGAGCGGGAATAAATGGTAATACTGGATTAACCCATCGTATCCATGTTCCCTAAATTATTTAAATCAATAGTCTGACGGCACACATATACTGTGACGTCACACATCATATTAGCAGCGGTAAAGTTCCAGTGGCTGGAATAGTAAACATCGTGATTCAGATAGACGAGATGCAATTCATACAGTGAGTTGTCATCGCCCCTATCCAAAATGATGCCCTTCTTGGCGCTGATGTCCTCGGTGCCAGCGAAGCCGTAATTCACTGCCGCCAACAAGAACTCGACATACACAGCCGCCATATACCCATAGGACTGGAGTCATCAATGTACGACACCTGTGTATTTATAGTGGCCTCTACAGCCACAGTTGAGCAGGGCCAAGAGGAAATTCTTCACCAACCTAAACACACTGCCATGTTAGAACCTGACGCTGAATACATGCTCACCTCACAATGTTTTGGTCCGCGCATGTTAGTAAACACCACCAACAAAGATCGAATACATTTCAGGGTATTTAATGGCACAGCAGACGCTATCACCCTAACCCCCGGCGTTTGCTGTGGCCATTTGGTTGAAGTTATCTCGGTGGAAACATGCCCCAGCACCGACACACCATCGGCGCTTTCTGACAATAGCTTACATGGACATTTACGTGATTTATACTTGCATGCCACAATCGGTTTAGGATGCCAACAGCCCGAAAGCTGCTTTTACATTCAGGGATGGCCTGTTCCAGTTTAATAAAATGTTGTATGGCCCGTGCAATGCCCAAGCAAATTTGAGAGTCTGATGGAGCAAGTATTGTCCAAATTACAATGCCAAATCTGCTTATGCTATCTGGACGACATGATTGTTTTTGGCTCTTCGTTTGAGAAAATCTTGGCCAATATGGACGAGGTGTTGGAGCGGTTTCATAACGCCAATTTAAAGCTAAAACCCAAGAAGTGCCATTTCTTTAAAAAAAAAGATTGATTTCCTAGACCATGTTATATCTGCTGATGGAGTGGCCACACAACCAGAGAAAACGCATGCGGATGGAAGACTCTGACAACAGTAACCAACACATGGAACTTCCTCGTTCTATGTCAATACTATCGTTGTTATATTCACCACTTTAGTGAAGTTGTGGCACCATTGTTTCAAATAACCGAAAAGGGCAAACCATTCCAGCGGATAAGTGAGTGTGAGGAGGCTTTCAAGGCCCTGAAAGCACAATTAACCACCGTGTCAATTCTTTTCCAACTAAACGCTAACCTTGATTTCATCCTGGACATGGACGCCTCTGCTTTTGCCATTGCCGCCATTCTATCCCAAGTCACTGAAGATGGAACAGACCAGGTATTGGCTTATGGATTGCACACCCTACATAATGCTGAGAAACATTACTCGACCACCAAGCGAGAATTATTGGCGGCGGTATACTTTACAAAGTATTTATTACAAGTCTTTCTGTTTGGGCGTCCATTTACCCTACATACATACCACGCCTCCCTACGATGGGTCAGGAATCTAAAGAACACTGAGGGTCAGATAGCGAGGTGGCAGGAATCCCAGCAGGCCTATAACTTCACGGTGGTTCACCGACCCAGCAAACTGCATGGTAATGTCGACGCCCTATGCCGAATCGGGCTTGAGGGTGGAAATGAAGTGGTCAAAACAATAATACATGACTTACAGCCGAACCCCATCTTTTTCAGAACTGCATTGCGAGGACTGGAATGTGGCTGAGCTCGTTCATGAGCAGGCACAGACACGCATACACGACATATAAACATGTGGATCCAGGAGGGGTACTCCCTTCCAAGGAATCTGTTAATCCCTTGTCGGCCACAGCAAAATATTATTACCAACAATATGTGAAATGCCATGTGCACAATGCCATTCTGTATATCAATAACCACATTATTGTCCTCGAGCGTTTCTGAGTCATTATTCTTGAACAACAGCATGACAATGCAGGCATCGTGGGAGCGAATGGCTAGCGATGTATTTGGGCCCTTAAACATGATTGATGAGGGCAATATATATACATCCTCGTGTTAGAAGATTATTTCTCGAAGTAGATAGGGGCATTCGTTTTGCCGAACCAAGAGGTGGCTACTGTGGCAGATGTCCTGGCCAGCAATGTCTTTTGCCGTTTTGACATGCCCTATGAGTTACACTACTACCGAGCTAGCAATTTTGAGAGCTGTTTGATCGCCGAACTCTGCAAATTGTTTCACATAGTCAAAACTCGCACGATGCCCTACCATGCCTGTGGTGACGGGATGGTAGAGAGGATTAATAGAACCCTGGCGGTCATGCTAACTAAGGAAACGCACCGTGATTGTAGCGATTGGTATCTTCTGCTGTCTTATGTTCTCATGGAATACCGCACTTCTGTACATTCCAGCACAGGCTTCACCCCTGCTAGGTTAATGTTAGGCCACGAGTTAGCCATACCCTCGGATCTAGTCATGCCTAGGATGCCTGGAGAAATGAACTGGCCGTCTCTATGTCAAATTCATGCACCAAAGGAAAGAACAGGCACATGAGCTCGTCAGAGAACCCTTTCTACTGTGCATCAGCGCCAGAAAGCCTGGCACGATCGCCATGTACATGGAAACACCTATGAGACTTCTTCTTCTTTTCGTTCGCTGATCATACCGCCAGTACTGTAAGTGACTATCGACATGATCATAAACGTTAAGTGCGTGGATCCATGGTTTATTAGAGTGCGCCGTGCGGCCTGGAAACCTCCGTCTTCAGCACTCGAGGTTTCTGTCAGGGTTACCTCACCCTTACCTCCTTTAGTCGCCTCTTACGACACGCAGAGGATACGGAAGGTGTATTCTAAGCCCCACCTACAGGGCAGCCTATGAGACTGATAAGATGGTTTGGGTTCGCGATAGCAGATGTTCTGCAAATGTACCAAGTAAGTTGAGTTACCAGTGGAAAGGGCCTCATGTGGTAGTAGGTAAGATGTCTGACGTGATCTACCTGATCTGTGCCACGGATGGCCTGACATCAGTCATCCACTTCATTCGACTTAAGCCGTGTGTTAGCGTCGATCCGGAACCTGAGCTCAGACTTGAAGAAACGCAAGACACCGAACCCAGACTGACGTCTTTGAGGAGACGAGTACTCTCAACATTGACCCCCCCTGCAACGCTGCAAATTCGGCCCCTCTCCTACCAAGCCAGGAGTTGGCCCAACATTTGGTTAATGATGGGGACGATGATGAGATTCATGCTCGCCCTCTTCCTCCTCAGCTCAGGTCCACTAGGTCTGGTAAGCCGTATCTGAAGACCTTTTCGTATTTGCTGTCCACGTACAAGGGTGGAAGAGCTGCTTCTTTCCACTCCCATCCACTTCGTGCTATGCCCCCGTATAGTGAGTTGTCGAAGTATGAAGCAGAAGCTGCTCCCAGCTGTTCTGCTTCCTGTGGCACATATAATAGCTAGCATGGAAGTGAGAGGGTCCAATGAACACTTGGCCTGTTATCTTGAGCAGGTGAACTGGCAAACTCGACGCCAATCCACCCCCTCCCCAAATCAGTCCAACTCCCAGCGAAAATCCAACACTCGCCATACCAACGCCTTTCCTAATGGCACCCACCCAATACTACGCCATACAGCAACCCCACTAACTGCGTTGAGTTCATACATCACGTTCCCATCTCCCTCACACTCACGCTAGTTATGCTTCTGAGATACAAGAACTTACATCCCTAAGTAGATCGGTCCCAATACACCAGCCACTCTTTTGGTGACTGGTGGTGGTTTAGTAAGTGGCCTAATCAGTAAGTTGTTGAACCGCTTGGTCCCACACATCGAAAGTATGAGACTGCACCATCTGCTGTGTAATTGCGGACTACGCCCAATATTCCAATGACAACCCCATCCTACCTCAACCCACTTCCCCGTGAGTGATCAAGACAAACATCAATACATAACGTCATCTACCTCATCACCACTTGCTTTTAAGTCTTCATTATTAACCATTCGTAATGCTTGCAAACCACCAGACACACCTCTCACAGATACATCTGACAGGCCACAAGTATGCACATAGACAACAACTACACCATAGTGACCACCCTCCTATAATATCAAGCAACCAGCCATCAACCTACACATAACCAGTACACAACTGGATATGACATAACAAAAGCTTACTCCGCACATCAGAAATGACCACCAAATACTATCTGCCTCGGCAACATATAAAAATAATCATCGCCAGAAAGTAACATGGTTAAACTGGAGAATTAACACATGCTTCCCATTGCATAATCAAGCCAGCTCTCAAACTCATATTTCCCCTGCACCAGTTATCACCACATACAAGAATAACAACATTCGCCAACTTTCGCCAACTCGCCGATTCGCCAACAGCATTCTAGTCGCAAACAAATCGTTGATTCGCCAAGTCACCAACAATCGCTGATTCACCAACATTCATCAGTCGTCAACATTTGCCGATCGCCCAGTCGCCAACATTCACGATTCTCCCACACTAGCCGATTTGCCGATTCGCGAACATTAGTCGATTCACCAATGCAACCTTCGGCGATTCACCAACAATCACCAAACTTTCACCAATGTTGGCGAGTCGCCAACCATTGTGCTCCGCCAACATTCGCGATTCGTCAACACATGCCAAGAGTTTCTTCGAACCAAATACAGCGATGTTGAAAGCAACAATAAACATCGCCAATCCATGCCAATAATGGACATCCCACTCCTTAAACACGACGCCAACTTTATACGAATTAAATATTACACAAGTCCACATATTGATGCAGGGCATCAATGGTAAATAGCGTGGCCGGAGGTTATATACAGCTATATGTAAAAAATGATTACAAACCGAAAACTGAGATTCTAATACTGAATATAGTAAATTGTTGGCATTTGACAACTGTCCGTGGCTACTAAATTGAATATTACGAAATTACTACGTGGTAGAAATTTCAAGATTCATTAGTGTATTCATATCCCTATCTAACCATATCGGTGAAATTATGTAGCCACGCATATTGACGGTAGGGTATTGAAAACCGCAGATCTGCCAACATTGGAACAAATTTATGCGATGAAATCGCATACTACAAAAATACTTCACGTTCGAATTCTTTTAAATTCCCAATGTAACTAGCATATTCAAACTCTTATACGTCTATGTGAGCGAAGTTCGGGAACCGACCATATTACGGAAAGTAGGGCACCGAAAACCACGAATACACCATCATTTAAGCTAAATTTTGGGTATTAAAATTACTTCATCTAGAATTTGTTGGATTCGGAATATAAGTAGCATATTACAGCTCAAGTCTATGTGGGGTAAATTATGGGGCTGAACATACTACAGACAATAGGGAACCGAAAACTGTGGTGGTTTATTAATACAGTGAACCTTTCCAGTTAGCTATGCTCCGCCCATCTCTAGCTAAACTCCACCCATACAACACTCGGGTTGAGATCGATGGATTTCTGAACTTCTAGACGATAAATTTCAAGAAAACTATACAGGTAAGCCGTGGAATATTTTTACACTACATGACTGGGTCCTGTTGCTGCCTATGGCAGCAACAGCGCCCAGTCAAATTACTTTCAAAATATTCAACAGCATTTTTATTAAATAACAAAAACGTACAATTCGTACAACGTGTCAGATTATTAAGCATTTAAGATGGACTAAATCGAGTCAATCATGACGTCATTATTATGACTTTATCCTACGCATCACTTAATTAATTACGAAGTCATAAGACGTAATATGATGGATAGACAACCTGAAAAGGCCCATTAATTACCCTCGCTCCGTCAGAGGATGCGTGTATTGTATTCGGGTCTACGTGCGTTCGGGATAGCAAGGGCCTACAATCTATGAGTGGCGTTGTTAAAATATGTGACCTATAAATATGAGTGCTCTCTTAATACAAGTGGTCCATATTGTGTGGACCACTCATTAACAAGTGGTATTAGCCCTGCCATGCTCAATTTGCTCATGCCAATTTCAGTAGAGGGATCAATTTCTAGGTATGACACGCCTATTTCTAGCTAAGCTCCACCCCTTTTTTGCGTGTTGGAATCGATGTATATATACACTGAATAATGAATTCCCAAACTTCCAATTTCAAGGTAACTATACAGGTAAGCTGATGACTATTTTGAAACTAATTTGACTGGGTGAAACGAAAACCGTGAATTGGTCTAAATTTGAGCCGAAATTATCTCATGGTAGATAGTTTTAAATCTCACTACTCCGTAAGCGTATGCCTATCTAAACATATGGGTGACATTCTGGGGCCGAACCCATTATGAGCGATATGCCAGGACATACCGACACCTATCTGAATGTGGTGAATGTGAACCAACCATATTATAATGGGGCCATACGGCGAATATGTAACTACCTACGATGAGATTACTTGATGGTAGAATTGTGCAAAAGCACTAGCTCATATTGAGTTATATACATCCATATATATAAAAAAAAATTATTGCAAATCGGGAACAGACATTCTGATACCGAATATAGTAAATTGTTGGCATTTGACAACTGTCCGTGGCTACTAAATTGAATATTACGAAATTACTACGTGATAGAAAACTCAAGATTCATTAGCGTGTTCATATCGCTATCTAACCATATCGGTGAAATTATGTGGCCAAACCTATTGCAGACAGGTAATAGTAGAGCATTGAAAACCCGCAGATCCACCAAAATCGGAACAAATTTATGCGATTAAATCGTATACTACGAAATTACTTCACGGTCGAATTATTTTAAATTCCCAATATAACTATCATATTCAAATCCCTCTACGTCTATGTGATCTAAGTTCTGGAGCCGACCATATTACATACAGACAGTAGGGCACCTAAAAGCACGAAAAGCCCAAAATTTAAGCCAATTTTTGCTTAATAAAATTATTTCATCTAGAATTCGGTATATACCTGGTATATTAAGGCTCAAGTCTATGTAGGTGAAATTATGGGCCTGAACATACTACAGACAATAGGGCACTGAAAACTGTGAATCACCAGAGATTTAGCAAAGTTTCGGTGTGAAATTGTGCACTACGAAATTACTTCATGGTAAAAATTTTTTTAACCTCAATCCATACTTCACTAGCGTAAGGATATACCTATCTAACTATATGGTTGAAATTCTGTGGACGAATTTCCTGTAGACGTTATTAACTTAGCACATGCATAGGCCTACACTTTCGGTTGATTTCTGTATTCAACAATCTGCTACAATATTATTGACAGCAGTTTTGACTGGAAATTTGGAACATTGGTAGTCTATCAATACTGCTACATAATTGCATTGACCCTACATGGATTTATTTCCACGGATGGATTAAAGACAAAAGGATACTACTGATAATCACACATCCATTATTCATTCGTATCCCGCGAATTCACGTTGGATACGAGATCGAGAAATGTATCTCGTATATAGGGGCCTATTGAGTAGCCATTGACGTAGTGATTTCACGATCCACAGTGTTGCTTTTACAGTCCGCTGCGGAGATAGACTGGGTCCCGGTCTGTCTAGTATACGAAGTTGAGTCTGTGTAACAGTCTAGTCGTTGTGATAACGCAAGATGACCGGTCATTACATTAGAGGTATACTTTCGAAGAAGCCAAGCCTTTATTTTTAGATGGAGCCATTATTGTTAGCGAACTCTATCTACTTTTTCGCCCTCTACAATATTATTATGCATGTTTTTCTTTTGAAATTTACCATCCACATTGTACGCCTCAAGACTGTCTGTAACAAGTCTGTAATTTTTACCCTATCTCGAATGCAACAAATGTGAATCATACTATAATACAATACCGGAAAGGTTAAACAGACATGGTACATTATCGTCGTCCTCATAATTTATTGACCCTGTATTTCCTAAATTGAGTCAAGAATATAAAAAAAAGATTTGCTTACTGAGTGCCTATTTGCAGGCCAATAGACGACTGTTTTGAAGAGTTAGTATTGGAATGACTGGCTCAATTATCGAGCCAGTCATTTCAGTGGTGAATTTTCAAAAACTATCTACTCTTGATCTTCAAATTAACATCCTCAAGCCCACTGTAGAGGCCGGTTTTGGCGGCCTCCTCATGAAAGGGTTAACATACAATAAGAGAAGATGATAGGCTTACATGGACAGTCGTTGTCGTTGCAATACTTAATACAGGTCTATGATAGCAACAAGTAGGTGGATAGGGTGGGGGTGGGCTACCAGTCAAAGTGTTAAAAAGATATTTGTATGGTTGTCTTTATCTAAGATATTGAAATTTCGGTGTTAAACGTTCTAAAGGATTTTGTTAGAAAAACACACAATTGTGCCCAAGTAAGTCACATCTTGGTGGTGGTTGCTTGAAATGACTTCCATAGGCCTAACGTTAGTCAATCGGTCACTGAATCCGGATGGTTTATTAGTACATTAATACCGCGCTCGTGTTGGTATCGATGAATCTCTGAGCTTCTTGACTATCAATTTCCAGAAAACTATACAGGTAAGGTGTTGACTATTTTGAAACCAATTTGACTGGTTGCTGTTGCTGCTTGTGGTAGTAACATCGCCCAATCAAATTAATTTCAAAATATTCACCAGCCTGTTTTGTAAATAGCAAAGACATACAATTCGAACAACGTGTCGGACTATTAAGCATTTAAGACGGCCTAAATCGAGTCAGTCATGACGTCATGCTTATGACGTCATCATATACGTCACGTCGACCTAATATGATGGATAGACAACATGCAAATGCCCATTGGCGAGTGGTATTAATTATCCTCCCTCTGTCAGAGGACGAGTATATTGTATTCAGGGCAACAATCTATGATTGGCCTTGTTAAAATATGTGACCTATAAATATGGGTGGTCTCTTAATACAAGTGGTCCATATTGTGTGGGCACGGATTACCAAGTGGTATTAGCCAGATAATGCTCAATTTACTCATGACAATTTCAATAGAGAGATCCATTTCTAGGTGTGCCACGCCTATTTCTAGCTAAGCTCCACCCCTTTTTGCGTGTTTGAATCGATGTAAATATATATATATATATATATATATATATATATATATATATATATATATATATATATATATATATATATACACTGAATAATGAATCCCCAGACTTCCAATTTCAAGGTAACTATACAGGTAAGCTGATGACTATTTTGAAACTAATTTGACTGTGTACTTTTAAAGGTTTGCTGCCTCTGGCCGCAACAACACCAGGTCAAATTATTTTCAAAATATTCAACACGATGTTGATTAAACAGTAAATACATACAATTCGTACATTTACCGGACTATTCAATGATCATGACTGAGATCGATACGCCATTCATTTACACATTTTGGTCGTCAGCCTGTATATGACGTAATTAATTAAGACATCATATCCTTCAGCTACAGATCGAACCCAGCCATTATCATAGAAAATGACTGTTGAATAAAGAGCAAAGACATACAATTCGAACAGTGTCTAGTCAAATTAGTTTCAAAATATTCAACAGCATGTTGATTAAATAGTAAAGACGTGCAATTCGCATACTTGGCTGGCTATTCAATGTTCCTGGTGGAGCTAGATACGTCATTCATTACACATTTGATTGTGACGTCCAGCTACATCTGACCTAAATAATTATGACGTCATATACTGCAGAAACAGATCAGAAAAATCCATTATCATAGAAAATGTATAATTGCTGTCCAAGAGATCATTGTAGTTTTTCTTTTGCAATTTACTACTGGAATTATAGGATCGGTTATCCAACCAGTCATTTCAGTGGTATACTTTCAAAACAAGTTCTCCGGTGAGTAGCTAATGCAAATGGACATTTCTCACAATCACCGCAAGAAGCCATTTGTGGTCAGTTTGAAAGAGTGCTAAAGTGGACATATAAGAGACGCCACGTGTGGGCATGTTCTTGAGTACTATCATCTGAAGAAGGAATGATAAACATGTTTTGTACACAGTCCTCCAGCAAAAGAAGAGTACTTATTTAGAGTAGTTATTTGGAGTTCCGTTGGCTGTTTATTAAAATAATTAAGTGGCTGCGCAAACTCTATTACAGTCGGACCAGAACAAATAAGAGAACTCGCCATGAATCACGAGCATGAAGATAATAACTATGAGATATCCAGCAATCTAAAAATAGAGCCGTGTCTTCGCGCTGAGAATTATTAGATCTCGTATCGATGGAGATCTCGTGAGACACAGCCCCACAATCCCCTGCGCGAAATGGCCATGCCTATAGGCAATTCTAGACAGCAATAAATAGAAGCGTGCCTGCGGAGTGGGCACGCAAACTAACACACTACACATAATCCCAGATAACTTTGTTAAGAGATAGCTACATGCCCGCAGACTGCAGTCAGTAAGAGAGTAGGATTTTGCCACCGAAAGCTGAGGCTTTATTACGGCCCGGTTCAGGAACTGCAGTAAGCTATGACGGCATCTGGGCTCTAAGTAACTCTGTCTCGCCAATAGGCTCAGAGTGAAAACATACAAATGTTCTACGAAGTTATCACTACACACATTATGGTAACACATTTACAAAACATTACAGCACCGGATTCCCTCGGTATACAGCAAGCCCCGCGAATGATGACCAACACCCCAGGAAACACGGACACGCAGAAAAATCATTTCACAAGTCTTCAATCAACGGGATATTGTGAATTGTTATTATTGTTACTGTTATTACGTACTGTACTGTACCAATTATGTTTGTGTCCAGGAATGGCGAGGCTAGTTCCTAAGCGAGAGATGAATGTTTGTGTAGCTTGCCGAGTAGTGTCGGGCCGTTCCGGTGTATCTTGTCGACTCGCCACACTGCAAGTGCACGATGAGTTGTGACACTGGTTAGCATCCGGTCTCGGGGTGACGGACCTTGTACGAGACTGCCCTGTGGGAAACAAAAACCGGCTCCTAAGGCCAGTGGAACTCAATTGTTCCGGTGGGGCCCTGCGACCATTGTTTCAAACAGTAAACACAACTGTCTCATCCCACGAGTTTGTGTCACCAGTATGCCTGTCCATAGCAATTTCGTGATCTATGGACTTACAAGATTTGATTTGGTGACCTAAAAATATAAGTCTATACAATGAGTTTACCTAAACAATTATAAATATGCTAGATAATACTACAATAAGGGCATACGAAAATACGAGACATAGAGATGGGTAGATGAACTTTTAAACTTGGGGCTCCCGGAGGTACCACACAGACTCGTAGGTCCGCAGATGTATCCCCGCAAGGGAGACTCCCGTACACGAGATGTAGCTATTTAACTTAATATAAGTTATTATACCTCTAAGCTGAAAGGAAGAAGATTACCTCGGACGAAATGTGATGTACCTCACGTGGGCACTACTCCTAGTGCTAGTTTGGGTGAGGAGTATTATCCTGTCATGGACCATCATCGCTGAATCCTTGCGAGAGGTAAGTGCCTCGTGCGGGCCTCTGTCTCGGGAAGGTGTCGCCACAACTTAAAGCGAGAGAAGAATAGTTGCCAAAAATGGGCCCACTCTAATATTTCAATCAAAAATGCTTTAGAAAGAAAAGATCATACCTAGTGAGGTTATGACTATAGGGGTGCGTACTGTTTTACATGAAGACGGGGTGGATGATTCCCGATGGATTCCGTCGTCACTGTCTTATGTGATTCTTAATATGCTGTTTCCAGAGCAAGAATTACTTTAGGCCGCAACTGGCTGATATCTATCTAGCTATTAGACATGGCTGTCATGGAGAACAGATGTCCTAAGACATCAATACTGAAGACAGCGCTCACACATGTTACTTATTAAGATCTCCGAACTGGATAAGAATCTGGACATCCTGCTCCGTAACCACATAAAACATTACGAGACATGGGTTACATTTCACGAAAGCATTATTAGGCAATTTCTCTTATCGTTATGGTGGGGGGTAAGAGAGACGAATACCCACCGTAAATGTCCTTCCCGCAAGGGCATGGCAGATCTAAATATCATGCCCAGACATTTTAACGGAATTTGGTGGGGGTACATATCTCGCCCGTCACCGGGTCCTATGGAACTAACCATTTAATCTGTCGTTAGGTTTATATACAAGTTGCCAGTTTTGCACTGCGGTGCGGGAGGATTGCCAGTAAATAAAAAAATAATTAATATATGTGTTTTCGCAGTTCTTTCCTACATTGGCTTAACGTGCTACCTACTAAGTATCTGAAGATACACGGGAGTGTGTGTGATACCACACCCTGGCCATCACCGCTCGGAAACCCCAACAGTTTCCCAGAGCCGGATCAGCCCATGGTGCGGACGGGGACATCCAAACAATTAAGAAGCCACAAGGCTGAGTGGAGCACGAAGAGAGACAAAATCTTACTTATGAGTCTTACCGGAGTGCGGGGCTAGATTATCGCACTGCCGGAAGAGAAGAAGAATATATTACACAGTATGTAATGAAGACAGTGTCTCTAATCATTTCGAACCTATCCTATTGAGCTGAATAGAAAACATTTAGTCGGTAGCATGCCGGGCTAAACAGAGTCATAGCATGGACAGCGACCTCAGTGAAAAATTGTTGGTGGTGGGAGAAAGCGCTGCATATATGTCTTGCTGTATAGTGTTTCCTACATGCACTGCGGTCCTATATTTTCTACGAATAAACAAAACATATGAACGGATGACCACTGGCCATATATATATATATACATAATCTAACCAGAACAATCAATACGGTGTCAAACGATCAAGATATATATATATCAGTACAGGTTAATGAACCTACTATAGTGTGGTTAGCAACACATTGAGGAAAATGAGAATAATTATCAACAAATACAGAAATTTTAACTAGGGGTCCTAAGACCATTACGGTTTGTTCCTTTTAGTCATCGGAACCGTTAATACGGATACAGTATAATTAACAAAACCTATATAGAGAAATAATTAAACTGTGAAGTATAGTTCCTTGAATACTTGGTAGTCATTCCTAAGTTAGGCTACCATGTTCCTGAAATTGATACGTCAATCCGTAGTCGACGTGAGATGATGCGCTCTCCGGAAGCTGGAAAGTTCCCGCAGGTTGGTTCCCGCAAGCTTTTTTCCGCAAACAAGACTCCCGCAAGAACACTCATGGCGGGAGTACATCACTCAGTGCTGTAGCCCTAATAGAATGTCTAATGAGCAGTCAGTAAAAGATACGATAGTACTACGTGGTGAAGAAAGTTCCCATACACCGATGGCATGGATGGAAGGTGTAAACAACCCGTCACTAGCGGGGGTTGTCAGAGGCAAATAAGGATACAAAACAAAGCTTCATGGTGGTTGGTACGTCAGCCAGCTCTGAAGACACACCGGGCAGAGTTTACTTGCTGCGGTCGAAAGTTAAAAGAACCTACACGATCAGTGCGGCGGCGATTGAAATACCACTTTTAGGCGTGGCTGGCAGATCTGGTGAGTCATCCATCAAAGAACATCCTGCCTCTACATCTGTAGACTCACATATTCAGGCCGTAAAGGCCTCACCGCAAATTTGTGTTCTGAATGTAGATGTTGGTATTCGTGAACAATTATCAGAAGTTCCAGATTACTCCTGTAAAAGGGGAGTTACAAAATTGTTGTTACTGCGGTGTGTTGGCTACTGGTAGCTACGGGAACTCGACGGAAACTGAAGTCATATGCATAATATCTGTCGATTGTAGCTAGTACAGGTCCAACCTGTTCGGCCCCTGGCCGAGGATGGTGTCGATCACTGGATCGCTTCTCCTTTTATACTCCTACTGACGTCACAGGCGCAGGCTCCATCCAATCATCGTTCGAGCAACAGCCAATCAGCGCGTAGCTATTAATAGCGCAGTCGAACGGTCTAGAACATTCTAGAAGTTTTGCGTCCACGTGGTTATGATGTCACAGCAATATTTTGAAGATAATCATGAAGAGTTTTTCCTGGATAACTCAGCCATTTCTCAACCGATTTTGAAATGGTTTACAGATTTAATAGGCTCATCGACACACTATCTCTCCCATAGGCCTATATACGCTTATGGCTCTACCCAGGGGGGGGGGGGGCGTGTACAGGAAACGAATCCAGGACGGGCAGCGTGTACCCAGCTCAGCTGGTACAGCCGGCATCCGACCGGTCGATCTGAACTACACTTGGCAGCCCGCCTCCCCAGTAAACATAGATCATAGTCTATTACATGTGGTGCAGTAACTTGGCCCTTAAAGATATGATCGTGCTTAAACTAGAACAGTTAATTGGTCCAACCTAGACTGTTACGATTTTTGCTAGGAAACTACCATGATTATCAATCTTGGGCCGGGCATAAGCGGCGTCAAAATCCAAACAGTCCTTACATAGTGAGTATTTCAAAAATTCTCTAACAACTTTTTCTAGTGGCGACTCTCAGGAGTTTGGCCCAGGAATGATTCGCACATACCTGCGCTATTGGCGATTCGCCAACACACACCATAAATTGAGAACTGGTTAGAAAATATCAAACCAAGTTCTCATAATTACAATGAACCATTTTCGTTGTCCCTATCAGACACGTACATATACTTTGTATAAGGAAAGAAAGTGCAACCTTTCCAATCAACTCCATATTAAAACAGCAAGCTCCTAAATTCTGCTAAACTTGCTAGATAGCTATAGACAAAGCGTCGTCAGTCCCCACACCCTACCACATGCGCGAGATGGGGAAACGAGACAAGGATGCGACAAGTCCACCTGTGGTCGGTGGCGTCATGTTGCTCTCACCAACCTCAATGGGTGACGCAGCTTAAGAAATAATTAAGTAGGTCTATAAGCATCTAGCCTGAAAACAATTCCACGCTGTAAAGGAACAGGTACTACTCAGGAACAAGTAGCCCCTTGTTGTAATGTTCATTGGAAACCAATGATCTGGGGGATAAATATGATGAAGTTGGCATACGTGACTTTCTAAATATACTTGCTTCCTCATCTTTTACATCAGAAAAACGACGTAATGAATTAGAAGTGAAAAAAAAAAAAAATAGGTGGTGGTATTATGAAGGGCGTTACCTGGTGATAATCTGGTGTGTAGTCTCCCTCCACCCTGTGATGTCATCAAAAAGTATAAAAGGCAGGATATCCGTCCACAACTTCATCTTCCCTTCAAAATGGACACTAGGGAAGATCATTGGCAATAGGCCACTTTCGTGTCTCAAACTAAATTCAGTCTTTTAAAATATATATTCATATTATTATTTCTTTATGAAGAGTTAGCAGTAGTATTAGTGTAGGAGTCGGCGTCGCCAACCATAAGATGGAGTAGATGTCTTTGGCCAGAGATTTGGCGATGTGAGCCACCTCCGATGACGAGTCAGTCCATGCCCAATCAAGTGCGCACACTTGTTTGTGAACCCCTCCAGGATGTGGGCCAGCATGCGACCATAACTTTCGTCAGAACGCCAAGCTGAAGCAACATATCGACAGAGACCATCTTATTCAGCGAGCCTACTGCCCGGATTGTCATTATCTATTTTCTGCTCGCAGGAATTGGTCTACAAATCATGCTTCGTGTTCCTAGATCGACAATTTATGGTCAAACTAAAAAGCCCTGTACACATTCGCCGGTCAGTTCGTCGATGCCCCGGAGCAAGCCGGCGGCTGTGCCAATAGTGATCCTTAATGTGTTGGACTCTCCATCTTCGCCAGAATTAGTGATAGCCATGGAACCTGATATAACTAGGATTATTCCGATACCAGCATTAGTGACATCAACGCAGGAAGTTTAATTATCATTAGCCGATCTCGCAGTTCACAAACCCACCATGCTGTCCAAAGTCTATAGTGGAAAGCAGCACTGATTCGCCCTAACGCCGGTTCCAAGCACGATTTCCCTGTACCTCGCACCACCATGAACTGTGCTGCTTTTCCTAGCAGCACAGCGACATCGCAGGACAGTAATCGCAACAGCACACAATCTGAAACACGCGAAGACAACAAGCACGAGCAGCACCACGCCAACCGCTAACACGAGTAGCATCACACCAATGGCCAAAACGATCAGCACCACGCCAATCCTCACCACGTGCAACACCACCCCACAGCCAACAGCATCAACCAGCAACAGGGCAACAGCAACTCCACGATTCCGCAGCACCTCCACCAACACGGACATCATGCCAATAGTATCAACGCCCAACAGGTACCACCGCCACAGTCAGCATCACGCCCACGAGTGGAACAAGCAACAGGACGACCCTCAGCACAATGTCCACCGCCAACACCACACCATGCTTCACCAGCTCCATCATGCCAACTTTTCGACTACAGCAGACTTCATTCACATCAACCAGTGGCGAGTAAGATTGGAACATTTCCGTGAGCCGGTTGAACTATAGTGGTGCCATACAAAGTGATCAGTCCACGCAGACGTACCTAAATCTCATCGGCTATACTAATGCTGTAAACGACTGAATAGGATATGTTATTCTTTTTATTATTATATACTTTATTGTAATTGTATCCCTCTTCTAGACTGGCGAGTCGCCGTTCTAGCCAAATATTGTAATATGCTGTAAATTATATTACTGTGTCGTCTCAGCGAATTAGCGGAGCTTTTTTTAATAGTATAGATATATTTTTATTATTATCTTTATCTTTTAATTACTGGTATGTTGGATCATGGACGTCTTCGGCGTGGGGAATAATTACCCACCACTGAGAGGGCATCCTCGCGAACTATTGTTGTAGCTGTAATAAATCACTATTTACTAAATAAGGCATGCACCACACCAAAAAAAAAAAAAGAGCCAGGGCCTAGGAAACTTGGGCCAAAAATTAAAAAACATGCCAACCCACCGCCACCTCTTCACACACCTGTGTGTCTATCTCTTATAAAACACCCACCTCACACGTCACTCTATTCTCTCGTCTACACACCAACCTGAGAAGTCTATAATTCTCACCTAGTTCCCTTATTATGGCGAACGATCCACTTTGGTGATGTCGCCCGGCCCGTGGCACCAAGCTAGGAGGGGTGGCGTAGTGGGGTGCACTCAGTTGGGTACGAACCAGCCCGGGTTAGCCAGGTATGGAATGGCCCAGTCTAGAATGCCCCAGCCCCATCCACGTTGGTTCCATAAGCCAGTGCGTGTAGCCATGGAAAAGAGAGCTCAAATAAGTAGTCTGTGAGAACGCCTACTGCATATGCGCACCAATAAGAGATAGCTCGCCCATGCTGTGTAGAGTGTGGGAATGGCATTCCTGTGTATATAGTTGCCTGTATTTAGGGAATTCCTGATACTGGGGCCTTTCTAACAATCTTGGTGTGAATTGACACCATGATTCGTTGAGAGAAACGAATCTCTTCACAGATTTGAAATCGGTCCAGGATTGTCGGAGATATCAGTAAAAAAGGAATTGGCCTTATTACTTCTTTCTAAGTTGGTTAGATTGCCATCACGCATGTGCTGGTAGGGTGAAGGTAGAGTGACGTCATAAACATGTGTTCATCCCATGCTATTCCTTCCAAGCAGTGCGCGATGATTGAGCTCTGCTATGGTGACAGTTAATTGGTCACCATACAGTATAAAAGGACTCGCTCTGGCAGTATTCTTCAGTCGGACGGGGTTTGTCCAGAGCGAGGACATTATCAGTTTTTACAAGCCCCGCGCCAACAGGGCTAATAAACTAATTCAAAAAGAAGGTTTCCCATCCACCAGCTGTATGGACCTTCTACGAGTTATATCGCCGTTTCGGCCTTGAACAACCAAAATCAGTATCTGAAGCGATTGGCCTGTACTGATGTCTCGCCAAACCTGTCGTACCACGCCAAAATGTGGAGACTAGAATTAGCACATATCTAGTGCCTCATCATGTTTTGAAGTTTCGTTTCTGACTGCGAACATTACCTTCAGCGCCGCTAATGAGCTAAGCCGCGCGGGTTGTCTTGTGCTGTAAAACAAGAACTCAGCCTCTTTAGCCAACAGAGGCAATTTCACTTTAGGACCAAGTTTCGTGTGCTTCAAACTCTGCAGTAAATTAGACTGTTATACTATACTACTTGTGCTTTGAGTTGGTTCCAATGACTATGAAGCGCCAACAACTTCGAATACTGCAATGATTCTCCAAAGAACCTCGCCAACAGACGCCGACCTTCGCTGATGACTAACAGGCGGCAACAACCAACTTCGCCAACAGATGCCAGCATGCGCTGATGACTAACAGGCACAAACTAGACTTTTTGTGCTGTAAAACGAACATTGTAAAGATGACTAACAGTCGCCCATTTTTATTGTACTATAGTTATTTGTACATGTAAGCGCAGGAGGTCAGGTTGACCGTATTATATTGTATGAAACTGTAATATGGTGAGCACTGTTTTTCGATATTGTTACTTTTTCGCTAGGTTAAATAGTTATATTTATTTTCTCAAACCGCACAGACGCTTAAATTTATACTATACAGCTTCATTAACTGCAACCCTTACTTTCTTAAATATGGCAACACTTTTCACTAGTCGTCTCTCGTGCCTGCGCCCATAGGCTCGAGATATGGTGACTAATCCTAACAAGTATTAAACTCAGATATTTTGTTAGCATAGAGTAGATAGTGACGACTGCTCAAATGAAGGAGTACTGTTTTGTTGTATTACCGCTTTCCCGGCGCTGCTGCTAAGTTATATAGGTAGACCGACTTTTCCATAATTGGCCGCCAACTTTAAGGCCTCCTAAATTACCTCTCTTGCAACTGTCTCTTGTACGACTTTCCGGCCTTCTGGCCAGCTAATTGTCTGGTAGTCCCCTCTGTTGGTTTGGTTAGCGCCAACCAGAGAAATCGCAGGGGTTTCTTGACAGCGAGAATCGAAATGGCAATGCTTTACACACTCCTGTTGTACATTCAGTGGTATCATTATAGCTAGTCTTTAAGCCAAAGTAGGATCCACTGTGCCAACAATAATTATAGTAGGTACACCTTAGTAGTGGACCTCAGGACAATAATGTAACCCTAACGCAGTTTAAACCTTGGCTCCAGGGAATGAATCTTATATGGTTTGTTGTCAACCCATGTGGCGTTGGCTGAAAACGCAGTTCGTGGCTTAACTCCACGCTGACTGGGAGAAGCTAATCAGCTCTCCACACCTTCTTGGATGATCACCAATGTCCGCCCCCACTTCTTCAGCCTTTGACGTAACTAGATACATTGCTTGCTCAATGCTTTTGTGTGTTATCTGTCGAGGTCTTGTTAACTCATGGCTGTGCTGACATGTGGCTAGAAGTCTCCCATTGGCATCGGACTCGTCGCCCCGCAACATGTACGCACCGTCAGCCTGAGGGAGTAGTCCAATTCGTATGTGCCGAGATGGCTACCCGGGTTCATCCACCAGGAAGGCAACCTGCCACTAAAGTTAAGTAGGCATAAGCTGTTTGAGGTATAAACCCATATGTGTCTGGACGTACTAATTAAACATTAGCCTAGCTCCTCCAGAAGGCCCGCCAAAATAATGCGTCGTTGACTAAACCAGCGACTGGCTCAATTGACGACAGTACCGGATTATGTTGAAGCTGGCGCTCTGCCTCCACTTAAAACAGCATGCATCCCTCACTTAATAATTAAACATATATATGGATTAAACACAATTAGGCATTGTTCTAGATAGGGAGTGTGGTCTTGACCGTACCTCCTCCTCCGCTATGGCATAGCAGACATTTTCCTGTGACTGAGGCCCGGGCGAGACACTTTCCTCTCGCAAAACAAATTTATTGGCCTGCATGAGGCATTAGTTTATATTAAACTGGTTAGCCGCGCTAGGACTCCTCCCTCACAGGGGTACCTATTGTATAAATATGGATAGGTTAGGTATCTTTGGCGATATATGACACAGATGCCGCCAACACGTCACTTCATTATATTGTGTGTAACGATTCATCTTTGTTAGCTCAGCAACACCTTTTTAGCCAAAAGCCAGCTTTCGACTCGCTGCCCTAATATAAATTCTAAACTAAGTAAGTTAATGCACCATGCAGAGACAACCCGGCTACACCAATTGTTGAGATGATACAGTGGTGTTCACTACAGGCAGCAATGGCCGCGGTCGGTCTCTGTGGTCGCCGGTCATCTGCACGCTTCTCTCTCCATCCTGATCGAGGCTAGCTAACCAGCACCGTTGGGCCGGCGAGTACCTCACGTGCTCGTCGGATTCTGAGGAGGAATTATGGGATCAGCGTGGCGCCGGAGCTACAATAGAGGCGCCATTTTGGCAAAGTGGCTGACGTCACTGACACACTTACTCTCTTTGCACGATCTAGGTAGCCATAACCAGGGGAAGTAAATCGTGTCCTGATGATCGCGCTAGCAATTGTCAAAAATTGTCTTCTTGGTCGGCAAATGTGCATATTCTATTAAAAGAACATTAATTCGTTATGCCAGAATCATGTTTGCAATGAACCAGTTACAACAAATTCTTGAAAGAATAAAAATATGTTAGTTGAATAAAATTTGAAAGTAATTTCGCTGAAAGCTGTTGCTGCCTATTGCAACTTCTGCTTCCAGTTTCAAAATATTCATCAGGCAGTAAGTATGGTGGGTCAACATTTTAAAATTGGGATCAATTGAAGTTAAACTTTTTCAAGGCCAGAAAAGCAGAAAGCTTAAAATTTACCATGCATATTGTGTGAAAGTAATTTGTTTGGAACATAATTGCAATATAATTCCCGCCAAATTTAATTCAGAATATTCAACACTCTGCATGGTTATTTTAAAATTGGGAGTAAACGTTGTAAACGATTAATAACGTCGGATTTCAAGTGTAAAAGCATTAAATTAGTCTAAAATTATGTCTAGCGTGCACTTATTTTAATTATTTACTAGCTGTCACCTACTATCGTCTACGAAGTAAGCCGCTAAGCGATTGGCTATAATTGACCGACCAGACGATCAGGGACATCGTTTCATTTTGGTTTGCAAATCCCATTTTACAATTAAATACTGTATTTTTTGTTTGAAATGCATATTTTTCTGGCGTGTAGCTGACGTCATAATCTCACCATTTCTCGCTCTGGATCGTTGCGAGAAAATGGATGCGCCCGAGGGGTCACATTTTCGACTGTTTTGGGCATATTCATTTTATTATTTCTCGCGACGGCAATGGAACAGTATATTTAATATTTTCCTGCGGCAACTATTTCGGATAATATATTTTTAGTTGATTTATTCCTGATTCATTCTAAAAATAGTGACGTGGATTCTTCGAGAATAATTTTCTCGATCTCGTATTGAAGGAGATCTCGCGAGATACGAATGATTCCTCCATGGCTTCATGTTATTCGATCACGAAATTCTACTTAAAAAATTTACATTCTATGAAATAAGGGGCATTGCACTAAACTGGCTTCAGAGTTATTGTAGCTCGCGGGGTAGTGTCGGGCCGTTCCGGTGTCTCATGTCGACTCGCCGCGCCGCAAGTGCACGACGAATGATGACGCTGGTTAGCTTCCGGTCTCTGGGTGACAGATCCTGTACGAGACTGCCCTATGGGTAACAAGACCGGCTCCTAAGGACGGGGGAACTCAATCGTTCCAGTGGGGCCATGCGACCATCGTCGCGAATGTTAAATACAATGGTCTCATCCCAAGAGTTTGTGTCACCAGTCACCAGTATGCCTGTCCATAGCAATTTCATTGATCTATGGACTTACAAGATTTGATTTTGGTGACCTAATTAAAATAGGTCTATGCAATGATTTTACCTAAACAGACTGTCGAGTATGCTAGAAAAAACTAATGAGCATACGAAAATACAAGACCTAGAGACAGCCGGATGAATTTTTAAATGTGGGGCTCCCAGAGGTACCACACAGACTGGTATGTCCGCAGAGGTATCCCCGCAAGGGAGGCTCCTGTACATGAAACTTAACTAATTAACTTAATATAAGCTACTTTACCTCTAAGCTGAAAGGAAAGAAAATTATCTCTGTAGTGACGAAAAATGATGTGCCTCATGCGGGCACTACGCCTAGTGCTAGTTTGGGTGAGGAGTTTTATCCTCGCGTGGACCGTCGACGCTGAATCCTTGCGAGGTAGGTGCATCGCATGGGCCTCCATCTTGGGAAAATGTCGCCACTGCTTAAAGCGGGAGAAGAGTAGTACGCAAAAACGGGCCCACTTTAATATTTAACCAAAATGTTTGAAAAAGAAAAGACCATACCTAGTGAGATTATGACTATATGGTTGCGTGCTGTTTTACGTCAAGACGGGACGAACGATTCCCGAGGGATTTCCCCCATCACCGTCATATGTAATTCTTAGTATGCTGAATTAGTAGTTGCTGCTTTATTTATGCGGGCCTTCTGCTCTGCTTAGCTAGCTGTTAGTTGTTAGGAACAAGAACTATTTTTGGCTGCAAATGGCTGGTATCTACCTAGCTGTTAGATATGGCTGCCATTGAGAACGGATGCCCTACGACATCAATACTGAAGACAGCGCACATACATGTTACTTAGTAAGATCTCTGAACTGGATAAGAATCCGAACATCTCGCTCTATAACAACATAAAACATCACAAGACACTGGTTACTTTTCACAAAAGCATTTTAGACAACTGATCTAATGCTATGGTGGGGGTAAGAGAGAGACGAATACCCACTGTAAATGTCCTTCCTGTGAGGGCGTGGCAGATCTAAAAATAATCATGCCCAGTCATTTTCATGGAATTCGGTGGGGATACGCATCTTGCCTGTCACCGGGTCCTATGGAACTAACCATTTAACCTGTCGTTAGGTTTATGTACAAGTTGCCCAGTTTTGCACTGCGGTGTGGGAGGATTGTTCAGCAAATAAAATAATAATTAAGATATGTTTTCGCAGTGCTTTCCTACATTGGCAAAAGTGCTAACTACTAAGTATCCGAAGATATGGAGGGAATGTATGTGACACTACACCTTGGCCATCACTGCTCGGAAACCCCAACAGTTTCCCAGGGTCGGATCAGCCCATGTTGCGGATAGAGACATCCAAACAATTAAGAAGCCACAAGGCTGAGTGGAACATGAAGAGAGGCATGAGGCCACTAGGTATTTTTGGCCATTCTTACACAACCTTGCCGGAGTGTGGGGCTAAACTATCGCAACTACCGGGAAAGAAGTGTACACTATGAGTTTCCTAACGAAGAAATTGTCTCTAATCATATTAAACCTATCCTATCGAGATGAATAGAAAAGGTTTTAGTCGGTAGCATGCCGGGCTAAACAGAGTTATAGCACGGACAGCGACCTCTGAAAAATCGTTGGTGGTGGGAGAAAGTGCTGCATATATAACTTGCTAGCTGCATAGTGTTTCCTACGTGCACTGCAGTCCTAGATTTTCTACAAATAAACAAAACATATGAACTGATGGTCACTGGCCATATACATAAACTAACCAGAACAATCAATACAGTATGAAATGATAGGAACAATAATATATCTTTAGTACAGGTTAAGAAACCTACTACAGTGCGGTTAGCGAAAACACCTTACAGAAAACAAGAATAACGATGAACAGATACAGAAATTATAACTAGCGGTCCTAAGACCGTTACGGTACCTTTTAGTCATCAGGACCGTTTATACGGATACAATATAATTATCAGAAATATAAGTAACAGAAAAATTTAAATGTTACGTATAGTTACTTGAATGTTTGGTAGCCATTCTTAAGTTTGGCTATCGTGTTACTGAAATTGATACATCATTCCTTGGTTGACGTGAGTTGATGCATTCTCAGGAAGCTGGAAAGTTCCCGCAGGTTGGTTCCCACAAGCTGGATTCCCGCAAGCTGCTCATGACGGGAGCGGATCGAACTCAGGACTGTAATCACAATATAGAATGTCTAACGAGTAGTCAGTAAGAGATACAATAGCACTGCTGCTGTGAAGAAAGTTCCCGTACTCCGATGGTACGGATGGAAGTTGACAACAACCCGATCACAAGTGGGGGATGTTAGATGCAGATGAAGATACAAAACAAAGCTTAACGGTGCTGGGTATGTCAGCCAGCTCTGAAGACGTACCGGGCAAAGTTTACTTGCTGCGGTCGAAAGTTAGAACATGCACGACATCAGTGTGGGGACGGTTGAAATACCACTTTTTGGCGTCGCCGGCAGAGTCATCCACCAAAGAACATCGCTGCCTCTACATCTGGGCCTCACCGCAAGCTCGTGTTCCGAAGTAGCTCTTGATATTCGTGAACAATAACTAGAAAGTTCCAAATTGCTCCCGCAAGTAAGGGGAGTTACAAAATTGCTTTAGTGCGGTGGGTTGGATACTGCTAGCTACGGGAGAAAAACCGACAGAAAGCGACGTAATATGCGTAATGCCTGTCGTGCTGGTAGTAGCTGGTACAGGTCCAACCTGTTCGGCCCCTGGCCGAGGATGCTCTCGATCTCTGGATCGCGTCTCCTTTTATACTACTCGTGACGTCACAGGCGCAGGCTTCAACCAATCATCGTTCGAGCAACAGCCAATCAGCGCATTGCTGATAATAACGCTGTCGAATGTTCTAGAACATTCTAGAAGTTCTGCGTCCACGTGGCTATGACGTCACGGCAATAATTTGAAGATGATCAAGAAGTGTTTTCCGTGGATAACTCAGCCATTTCTTAACCGATTTTGAAATGGTTTACAGATTTGGAAAGCCCGTCGAATTTTGGTTCTTGTTTAATGCTAGATTCGCCGGGTACAGGTAATTAAAAAGGATTACAAGGCATGGCCATATTTAAGGGGGTGGGGGCAAGCGGGCAAAAGCCCCGGGGCCCCCACAAGCAAGGGGTCCCACAATTTAAAAATGAAAAAAGAAATTATGCACTTTTTTGGAAGTTATAGGACATTTAAAGCAAAATTTATTAGTTTAGAACTCTTAATCATGCATTATAATTCCATTCTAATATTTGTGGGGGCCCCAATTCTTGTTTGGTGTTCGGCAACAATGCTAATTACGTAAATTTGCAAAATTAAATATTTTTTCAACGAAAAGAACGCGCCATAATTCACCCTAAAAGTAGACTCTCTGGCCGTCTCAGAGCACCTAGATGTAAAATATTTTCTGAGGGAGGACCCTCAGACCCCCCCCCCCGCTCATTCTTTGCCACAGGGCCCCCACATACCGAAATATGGCCCTGTTACAAGGTACCATCTCGGTACACTAAAAGCGTGATCCCATCTTGGTCGTAAACTACGTGCTCTATCCAGAATAGCATATAAGCGTGCGCATGTGCACTATGCGCTTTAACGAACTTCGTCGTTTTTATAACGCGATCTCTCTCATAGGCCCATATACGCTTATGGCTCTACCCAGGGGCCGTGTTCATGGAACGAATCCAGGATGGGCGGCGCGTACCCAGCTTGGCTGGTACGGCCGGTACCCGCCCGGTCGATTCGAACTACATTATTTAACTAACAGAGTGCAATGCGTGCAGCTTAATGGAGTCTTATCTGGGAGTGGCAATCTAGTATGCGGCGTTCCGCAAGGATAAATTCTTGGCCCTTTGCTGTTTTTATTATACATGAATGACCTTCCCAAAATCTGTCACCATCTATCCTTGATACTGTTTGCAGATGACACCAATGCATTTTGCAGCCATAAGAGCATAGAGACTTTATACAAAAATGTAAATTATGAAATGGAAACGGTAATTCAATGGTTTAAAGTTAATAAACTATCACTAAACGTCTCAAAAACTAATTACATATTATTTACTAATGCAAAAAATGTTGATCTCCGAAAAATTTATATAGATAACCAGGAGATACATGAGGCCCAATATGCTATGTTTTAGGTGTGTATTTAGACAAGCATCTCACATGGGAGAAGCACATAGGAACTATTATATCCGAGATAGCAAAGAACATTGGTATCATGCATAGACTTAAATCCTACCTACCAATTTATTTAATAAAAGCTCTCCATAGCACACATATCACATACTGTAATACTATTTGGACGAATGCACTTCAAACAAAACAATAATGCAGAGCATTCAGGTTTCCGTGAACGATAACAAGATCTGTTTTTCCTGTACTGTGAATCCCTGCCCACACCATGACACTGTCACCGCCGTATCTGCCATGCTGGATGATGTTGTCAGCCTGATACCGTCCTCCATACGCGGCGCCTACCATCTGCAAATTGCACATATAATCTGGATTCATCCGTAAATAACGTGTTATTCCATTGTGCAAGGCGCCAGTGCTGGTGAATTCGGGCCCATCTTAAACGTTCCTGAATGTGATGTGTTGTTAGTGGAACTGCAAGGACCGGAAGACGTGCGCATAATCCAACGGCATGGAGACGGTTTCGAACAGTTTGTGCCTGAACTCTAGTGCCAGTGGCATTATGCAAATTCATGGCTAAACGTGGCGCGCTTTCGAACCTGTGACGTCGAGATGACGTCACTAAATACCGATCTTCCCTTTGGGTTGTTGCTCGTGGTCTACCAGAACGTGGTCGATCGCGAACTTGTCCAGTCTGCTGTACACGTTGGCGGAGACGAGAAATGATACTGGCATGTACATTGAATTGCCGCACAACGTCGCGAACGCGTTGGCCAGCGCTAAGTCTTCCCATTGCTTCATGACGCTGATTTTCAGTTACACCTGGACGGCAACCCATGTTGACATGCGAAAGTTTTGCGATTGTTTTCAGTTCAAGCTGGTTACCTGATTGGAAATGTTTCACACGGGCTGCATTGGAATTTCGACCAGGAAGCACAAAGTGCACTAGCACGTACAGTGCAAATACAGAGGCAGGACAAGCGAGTAAAGAAGTTGATTTCATGACAAACAATGAGTGACCATTTCCCGTCAAAACAAAGCAATAGTGATCACGCTAGCTTGCATTTTTTATATGACAGGCAAAAGTCCAAGATTGCTAATCTTTTTTGGTTCAGTATACACAGGTTTTTTCAGTTATCCCCGTTAGTTTCGCTTACTGCCGTTAGGTGGCAGTTATAGCCACTCCGACATTACATGCGTGAAAACGAAGCGAAGCGTAGCATCACGCCTCACGTCGCGTTGTATACAGTAGCCACCACTAGCCTTCACTGTATGGCGCGCGTAGAGACTGTTACAACATCAATGTTGCTGAATATCAATATATATATATATATATATATATATCGTCACTGGAATACAAAAGGGGTGTATGTCCAAATTTCAAAAAAACATTTTTTTGCAGAAAATGGATGTATATAGCGTTTTACACATCGTGTCAAAGGGCTGTATGTTAATTCTAATATTTTAGTATTAGTCGTATAATTTTGATCGCATATTAGTAATGCAATACCAATGTATATGTACTTATACCCCTGTTGTTGCGTGTCTTATGAAAATTACTCTTTTTGTCCGAATGCAATACAGACGTATGTGCACATACAGCTTTGTTGTTTTATGATACAGCTTTGTTGCTTTTTGTTTTCGTTCATAACCTACCATAGTGCTATACAGGCGTATGTCATTTTACACGTGTTTTCGCATCGTTAGGCCTAAACCTCAAAAGAATACAGCATTTTAACAGGAATAAGGTACGTTATATATTATAGCCATATACAGTTTGTAATGTGGAAATAACCGTATTTTAAAGATAGTAATGGCGGTGTTGTGTTAATTTCCATACCTATTACAAGGATGATATTGGAGATGTGAGATTTGGGTGACTTTCAATACCGTAAACATGGCAAACCTCGCCACCCGGTGACCCGGGTTAACTTCGCCAGTTGACAGAATTACGTAGTTATTACGTAGTAATGACGTAGCGATGACAAGTTAAATTGTACTGTGGACTGTGTTATAAATACTATCCATTTTTTGTGGCAGTTGTGTAGATTAAAGCATGGAGAGGTGGTGTGTAACTTTTGAATTGTGGTAGCAAAATCAAGCTATAACAGGAGGACGTATCAAACTGTTTATTGAGACATAATAATTAACCGTTTTCTGTAATGTTAATTTCCATTCTGTTAAAACACTTTTTAATTTTAAAAAACTGGCAATGTTACAATACAGTGTTGCTAATTTTGGTATTAAATTCAGTTTTCCTACGTGACTAAATAACCCCGACCTGGGGTTATTTTCACCACCCATGAAACATGACTAGTATCTTTGTCTGTAAACTGCTGCTGATTATTTTCAAAATTTTATTTTCTTATTGAGTGGACCTTCGATGTTCCTGTTACGTAAAGGAAAACATAACTCGTATGCACTTTAAAAATGTCCTAAAACCTGGCGAAATTACCCCGTTGTACGGTAATCATTGATGTGCCTAATGACATCATTTGTATTATGACGTCATCAATGAAATTGCATAAGACTGCATTCAGTATAATAATACTAAAGGCAAGATGTAGGCCCTATATATTAAAACACATTCACGTTACTGTGGCTACTACTGTTATTTTAGCGGGGATTACGCCCTCTCACCCCCACCCCTACCCCCTCAAAAGAATAAATTTATTATAACAAGATTAGTATTCTTAAAATTCGCCCGATAGTGAACAAATTAATGGTTGGGATCGTTAAAATGAAATCAAGCCAGTCCATTACACAGAGACCTATTAACAGAGGGAGAGGAAACAACGCGGTTAATAGGTCTCTGCATTGCACAAGAGGCCAAAATTTAATAGGTCCCAATGGCTCAACCCATAAGTATGTCGAGGGGCCGTGGTGGGATCAAACGGTCAAATCTAATGAAAAATCAATTACAAAGTTTAATAAAATTCAACCAAAATTTATATATGAGTACATTATAATCCTCGTCCGTCTTGTGCCAAATGTTAAATATAAGTAAATTACAAGCACTTTGAAACCGTTTTGATAGAATTCAACCAGATTCAACAAAATTGTGTGTCAATATGATATTGAAGTAGGCTACAAGCGGATACTTTTATAGGTTCTCCCCTGTCCACCCTATCGCTTGAGGGGAATGGGGGTGGGGTGTTGGTGAGCCAGAGTCAGCTAGGTGATCAAAATGTGAGAGTGACGTCGGATTTGCGATTTTGAGATATCGACCGCCCAATTTATAGTTGCAAATTGTATTGGAAACATAACGGTCATCTTATCTTTTCACAGTTCAAAATGGGCAAGAGAAAAAGGAGGACGTACAACTATCAGCCAATGGAATCATTAGACACGTTGCGAAAACGGTTACGTGAAGAAAGACAACGTCGTAATAATCAGTCATTCATTCATACCACTGACATTCGTGAAGATGCTCCAGTTGTGTCCATTCATACCACTGACACTCGTGAAGATGCTCCAGTCGCTTCCATTCGTACAACTGACACTCGTGAAGATGCTCCAGTCTCGTCCATTCGTGCAACTGACATTCATGGATATGCTCCAGTCTCTTCCATTCGTACAACTGACGCCCATGAAGTTGCTCCAGTCTCTCCCATTCGTACAACTGACACTGACGAAGATGCTCCAGTCTCTCCCATCCGTACAACTGACACTCACGAAGATGCTCCAGTCTCTCCCATCCGTACAACTGACACTCATGAAGATGCTCCAGTCTCTCCCATTCGTACAACTGACACTCACGAAGATGCTCCAGTCTCTCCCATTCGTACAACTGACACTCACGAAGATGCTCCAGTCTCTTCTATTCTTACAACTGACACTCACGAAGATGCTCCAGTCTCTCCCATCCGTACAACTGACACTCACGAAGATGCTCCAGTCTCTCCCATCCGTACAACTGACACTCATGAAGATGCTCCAGTCTCTCCCATTCGTACAACTGACACTCACGAAGATGCTCCAGTCTCTCCCATTCGTACAACTGACACTCACGAAGATGTTCCAGTCGCTTCTATTCTTACAACTGACACTTATGAAGATGCTCCAGTCTATTCCATTCGTACAACTCACACTCATGAAGATGATCCAGTCGATTGCAACAATGCCAATGTTGATAACTGTACAGTGGTACCTAATGACGTTCCAGACCCTTATATTAACACCAATGACACTACAGATGGTACACTTAGATGTACTATAATGACTAATCCTACTACTACTAATAATAATAACAATAATTATTATTATATTATGAATCCTCCTGCTGTTCCTGGGCTTTTTACTGACGATAGAGAGGAGGAATATTCTAGCTTATCAACAATAATTGCAAATAACCTATTTATTAATGATCAGGATGTGGAATTTGAGGAAGTTACTCGACCATGTAATCTTACTCTCCCTGTTAATGATCTCTATCATTGTAGTGAGAATGACATGGATATTGGTTTAACAGTATCAATCAAAAGTACTGTTGATGAGGGTGCTATAAGTTCCCTTGATCATTCACTACTAGGTAGCAATATAGACCATTTGTCAGATCCTCTTGAAGCTGCTTCAGCTGCTGCTGCTGCGTGTATCACTGCCAGTGATAGTTATGCGAATGACACTACTGGTGAGTACGTTAATACACAAGGTGATGTAAGCAATGCAAGCAGTGACAGTGAACTAAGTAATGATTACAATTTTGTTGAATGTCCCAAGGAAACTCTAATTTCGCCAAATGTATCCGTTCCATCCACAAGTACAAATACAAAAGTATCCAATAATATAAGTAGGCTTAGTGAAACAGAATCTGAAGCACACATTGAAAATGGAACTGATATCAATGAGAATACTAATGTTCCAACAAGATGTCGAAAGCGTGTCCGTAATGAGGCTACATGGGTGCGTAATGTAAGAAAACATAATCGAAATCTTGGCTTAGATTATACCAGTGTACATGGTGTACAGAAAAGGGCTAGAATGGTTGGACCTGGCTTCCATGAAAAATGTCGTACAAAATGCCATGATTCACTAAACTTAGATGATCGTCACGAAATATTTAACAGCTTTTGGAAGTTAGGTGATATAAACAGACAGCGAGATTTTGTTAATTCCCACGTGACGTTAATTGAATCTAAATACAAGAAAACTAAATCACGCAGAAACAAAACCTTAATATACACATTGCCAAAATTCAATGAAAACAATGTGAAGGTTTGCAAAATATTTTTTCTGCAAACCTTAAATATCACAGACAAATTTGTTCACAACAGCCTTAAGAAACAAGATGATCTTGGAGTTACACAAGGTGACAAAAGAGGGTGTCATGGACATCAAAGAAAAACATCACAAACTGTTCTAAATGATATTACAGAACATATTTCTAGCTTTCCCACTGTAGAATCACATTATTGCAGAAAAAACTCAGTTAGAAAATATTTACAGACTCAGCTGTCACTTTCAAAGATGTATGACCTGTATGTTGAATGGTGTAAAGAAACTGGGAAGGCCACAGCTCACAAGAAAATTTATGAGCGCATTTTTCACACAAAATTTAATCTAGGCTTTTTTCACCCGAAGAAAGACCAGTGTGAGTTGTGTGCAGAATACATCAATGCAACTGAGGAAAGGAAAGTACAGATTTTGGAGAAGTATGAGGAGCATGTAAAAAACAAAACTCTTGCTAGAGAACTCAAAGATAAGCAGAAACAAAAAGCAAAATCTTCAAGAGAATATTTTTGCAGCTGCTTTGATCTGCAGCAAGTCCTTAATGCTCCTCATGGTGAAATATCAACCTTCTATTATAAACGAAAACTCTCTGTTTACAACCTCAGTGTGTATAACCTGCAGGATCGTGAAGGGTATTGTTATATGTGGCCAGAGACAATCACGATGCGAGGCTCCTGTGAAGTAGCTTCGTGTCTCTTTTTGTATATGAAAACTCAAATAGAGAATGGGGTGAAGCGCTTTAGGTTTTACTCTGACAACTGTGCAGACCAAAACAGAAATCGCTTTGTTGTTACTATGTATTGGTATGCGCTAAATAGATTTAATATATCTAGTATAAAGCATTCTTTTCTTGAAAAGGGCACACACAGAATGAAAATGACGCAATTCATTCTACCATTGAAGGTGCATCTAAAGGTATGCCAATATATACACCCCAGCAGTGGTATACACTTGTAAGATTGGCAAGAAGGAAACAACAGTTTCATGTTCAAGAGATGAACTTAGATGACTTTAAGGACTTTAAAGATCTGTCCACTAAAATAACTAATTTAGAGAAGGATGTAAATGGGGAAAAGATTAGGTGGACTGCAATCAGGGTTGTAAAGATATCAAAAAAGGCACAAAATAGTTTGAATATCAAGTACAGGTATGATAGTGAATGGGTAGTTGTAAACTTGGAAAGTAAAAATGTGAAAACAAGACAAAGAGCAAAGACCATTGATGCCACTTCTGTAACTGTAACACAATTGCGTCAAAGTGGTCCTTTGATCTCACAGGATAAATATAATGACCTAATTTCTCTTTGCAACTCGGGGGCAATCCCTGAACAGTACCATTCAACATTCATAGGACTCCGCCAAAATGAAAGTGTGAATAGTTCAAATGCCACGTCGTCTGATGATGAAAATTAAAGTCAAAGAAAGTTAATGCTATTTGATGGAGTGATTTGAATGTATATGGGCTAACTATGAAAGGAGAGAATCACCTTTATGAAACTTGGCCACATCATTATGATGACATGGCAGAATCATACATACCAATAATTGTTCCATTTACCTTTAGAGTTAAAATAACATGTTCACACTATATGTATGATGTATAACCATCCAAAAACTGAACTAATTATGAATCTGTTCGGATGACTGTTAACTACCAATGAAGAGAAAGGATAGCCATGGTCAGGATATTTTTAACTTTGTGGATCTAATATATTTACGCAATTTCAGGATTCTAGGTACATCCATTCATAATAATACCAAATTTCCTTTGATCGACGTCCATAATGTTCGAACATTTTGTACATCTTCAAGACATGGAAAGGAAATTCAGCAATTATTGCAATTTAAGCTTCCTGAATATCCCGTTATGTATCTGGGAAGTTTCATACTCGTGGTTCTTACCATTCACTGTCAGGCCATGGATATTCAAATCACTCGTCATCTACTATTATGCTTTCTATCAGAGTTTGCGAGTGAATGTGATTTGTGGAATCTGTATTTAGAATAATCATTCTACTGTTTGTTAGGAATGATTTTATAACATTAAGCCTATAAGTCAAACTTGTCTATAGCGAACACCTATTTAGTGGTACATGTTGGAACTTCATTTAGCTGCCAAAATTTCGTAAGATCGCCTGTCCTAAAGAACAATATAAGAGTAACTATTCTCCCTGGGTTTTTTTCAGAAGCCATTAATTTTCATATTGCACTCGACATATATTGATTGACCGATTGCTTTAGTGTCCGTTTTAACCCGGCAAAATGTCTTATAAACGACGATGAAAGGGTTTAGTGTAATATTGTTTACTGCGCTTAATAATTATTATGAAAATGGATGATCAGAACTATTATGACTGTCGTTGTTACTTTTATAGCCTAGTGAAGGTTGTTATCATAAGAGGCAAAGTGACATTTTGAGCTGTAAAAAGGTGTATGTCCGTATACGGCTTTTTGGCATTACTGACATGCCAAACTAATGTGAACGAAAAAGTCGTATATATGTATACATTAATATTGCATTCTTACACAATCTGAATTCCAGTGCTAAAACGACGTATAAATCAGAAATTATGTAATAACATCAAAAATGTTTTATATTCGCATTTTGTTTTATTCTAATTAGTACAGATACATTTTGTTGCTTTCAGAATAAAAGGTGTAATACTTATTGTTACATTATATTAGGTTTTATAGAGTTTTTTTGCTCTCCTGAAAAGTTGAGAAAATTGACATACGCCCCTATTGTTTTCCAGTGACGATATATATATATATATATATATATACATAACGCCAGGCCAGCCAGTGTGGGAGAGTGTGCTAGGCATGCTTCTGGGCCTCTGGTTAATGTAAACACTTTTCTACCTCAGATTTGAAAACAATTAAGAACTCAGTTTCACACGTGATTTTCATCCTGCACTTCCTAAGCTGCATAACCAACACTACTACTACTACTACTACTACTACTACTACTACTACTACTACTACTACTACTACTACTACTACTACTAATAATACTAATAATAATAATAATAATTAATAATAATAATAATAATAATAATAATAATAATAATAATAAATATAAACAACTAATTAACACGATAACAACCCCACCCCCACCCCCTCCCTCCCTCTACAAATGTCCCTACCCTACATCATTGAATTACAACCACTTTTATGTTTGCAGGTGAATATATATGCAGAACAGATAAATGTTTGTAACTGTCTATAATGTCTCCAATGTATTCATCGTTTGTAATGTTATGTCACGTATGAATGTTATATGTAAGGGGCCCGTCACCTCATAGGCTCTGCCTTTGATGGGCCACATATATGCATTTTGCAAATAATACTATAAATAAGCAAATAAAATTTACTTGAATAGAATTGAATTGAATTGAATGCCGAGAATACGCTATCTCGCACCCGTTAGCGTAGGAGATCTCGCGAGAACGCGAATGCCGATTTGCCCGTTAATATATATGACCGGGACCTAATTCATAAAATTAATGCTAACCGGGAACCAACGATACAACCCACCTGTGTGACGTCACACAGGTGTTCCGAAAAATTCCCACTTTGAATCACAGCGCATGCGTCATGTGTGAGGTATTTGCAAATCTGAAAATATGTCATGAATATTATCACGTAGCGTTAACTGTAATTGTTTTGAGCGTTTTGTTGGACAACGAAACTAACCAAGATGAAGATCGAGAGCTGTCTCGTCGTGGTAGTGTCACTCATTTCCCATGGTATGCCATTTAAGCATAGCAGATATCGTTTAAAACACTTGAGATTTAATTATTAATTATTGAGACCGGTTTCCGAATGCCGAGAGAAATTTCTAACAAAATGGCGTACGAATAGTTTACTATTATAATATTTTACATATTTCCGGGTTTTTATTAGCAACAAATCTCAAAAGACAATATTTAAGTTTAATTGTGAGCTAGCCTCTGATGCTGTATGATGGCAGCTTTTGAATATTTTGAAAGTAATTTGTCAGGAAAGCTTTGCTGCCTTGGGAAGCCAAGGTTTGATTGCGGATTTCTTCCAGTCAAATTAGTTTCAAAATTATCATTGTAATAATAATTATATGAAAGTGGTAATGGATTAATGCAGCAATTGCTAAGGTGTGTATATGTTCATGTTTTGGTGAATGCATATGTGAGCGTTCGATGTCTCCCTCATGTAAAACTATATTGATACATGTTCGTTTAACCCTTTGAATCCTGAATTCCCAGAAATCTCAATTTCAAGTCGACTATACAGGCAAGCTTTTGGATATTTTGAGATTAATATGACTCGAATCTGCATCTGCCATAGTCAAATTAGTTTCAAAATATGTTTGAATATCCATTAAATTGTACAAGTTTTCAAATTCAAAGTTTCATGTTCAAAGTGTTAATTCATTTATTAATGATCTAATCAAGGCAATAACTGTCTCTCTGCTGAATTTCTGTAGACTGCATTTTCCATGGGGTTTTAGCTCTTGAATACATGTGGAATATTTTGAAAACAATTTGTCTGACAGTTGTTGGTAGCAAATTAACTCTGGAAATGTAGAATATTTTGAAAACAATTTGACTGAAAATTGTTGGTGGCTACCACCAACAACTTTCAGTCAAATTGTTTTCAAAATATTCCACATATCCAGAGTTATTACCCATTGAATGTGTTGGCTGGTGTCTTGCAGCAATCAAACAGTTAACCCTTTCTTGACAAAACTGGCCTCTGTAGTGATTTGGAGTTATATCCATTTACAGGCCAAGAGAAGAATATTTTTGAAATTTTACCACTGAAATGACTGGCTCATTAACCGAGCCAGTCATTACAGTGGTAAATTTTCTAAAAATAATCTTTAAGTAGCCTTTAAATGGACATTCAACAAGTAAATAATTTAAATTTTTGAAGAAATTTAGTCATTGAAGGGTTAATTGTGAATAAAATCCAGATATTATCATATTGAATAATCTCCACTTGCAGGCCAAAATTTACACCCACCCCACATCTCCCCATTTTGATCCGCCCGGGTACACTCAGTCGGGTTATTATCCCCCATGTTTTTCCAAGTGAAAGATGACATTTACATTTGGCTCCGCCCCAGGGGGTGGGATGACAGTAAAAAAGGGCAAGCGGTGAAGGTGAGGATTTGCGATGACGTGTCATTGACAAATCTATCTAGTCTTATATAAAATGATCAAATTACAGCTCACACAGAATTATGGAAACTTGAAGTCTTTACATTTTCCTAACGTGATTGATTTTATTATCCCCACATTTTTCGAACAAATGCCAGGATTATGCCATGCTGCCAGTATGTGAGTCTACGAAAACTGATTATAGTGAAACTGAACAGAATGCGGCCAAATTTGGTATGTGAGTTACCCATATGATTGCGGAGTGCATGAGAGAGTTTATGTTTGACCCCGGGGAGCGGGAGGAGTCAGGCGGTTAAATTGATTATAACACAACTTCTCAGAAACCGGGGGATGGAATTCAACCAAATTTGGTGTGTGGGTTACGGATATGATTGCGGATTGCGAAAGGCCATTTACATCTGGCTCCATCCCAAGAAATTGATTGTGATGCAAATCCTCTGAAAAAAACTTTCGACAGAATTCAACCATATTTGGTAGTTGAGTTACTCGTACGATTGTTGGAGGTGCAGTGCAAAGCGACATTTACATATGGCTCTGCCCCTAGCGGTTGATTTTGGGGATGTAGGTGGCGGGTGGTGTGAAAAGGTCAAGAAATTGATTGTAATGCACATCCTCTGGAACCTTTGGACGAAATTCAATTACATTGGTACATAAGTTAGCCAATGGCCACATGATTGCAGAGTAGAGGAGGACTTATATTTGACCTTTACCCTAGGGTGGCTCAATAGCTCAAAGCAGTGAATGTGGCCCTTTGAGATGATCTAGATCAGGTTTGACTGACTAAGCATAACTAGTTAGCTATTGTTAACCCTGTAACATGCATATCAGCCAAAAATGGCTTCTGTAGTGGTCTTGGGAAATGCCCATTTGCAGACCATGAGATTATTTTTGAAAATTGACCACTGGAACAGTGTTTCTCCTTCGATCAATACTCACCATTCTATTACTTCTGATATACAGCTGGCCCTGACAGCTGGCTCTAGGACTATAGACTTAGAAAGCTTTACCGACTCCTTGGAACCGGGTACTCGGCTCCCAACTGCCGAGTACCCGTCTACCATGAAGCTCATTCTTGTTTGCATAGCGACAAGAGAATACATGCTTTTTGCAGTTGGAAAGTCTTAAGATTGTTTAAGCCTAAGTCTTTTTACTGTGATTAATTGTGATAGCTTATGCGTTCTCAAAAGGATATTTTGGATTAATATGGACGCTTCCGATGATAACCAGGTCGTATATTTCCATGTTATTCCATAGTTAAAAGACTTAGGTCTCTAAAATTTCATCTGTGTCGCATGTTCCAATTTATAACCCCAAAGAATCTGGGACGTGTGTTAACAACGAAATATGCCAGATGATCGCCTTCCCTTAAATTCCCAACAGGCGATCGGCAGATATGAAATTAGGTGTTGGCTTATCAGTGTTTTAACACGATTATCGGCTGACGTCGTTCTCGGTAAGATCCGAGCGGGTGTCGTCACACCCGTGTTTCTCGGATGTTTATGTGAAGAAAATGTTTAATTAATTCGCGCATCTGATTCTGGGTGCTGCGTACTTTAATTGGTACCAGAAAAACTTTGGAATTTTCAAGTTTTGCGTGTTATCACGATCTGTTTGCAATGATCAGTGGTTTCAAAATTCTTGATTTAGATGTGTAGTCTGCGGTTTTACCGTGTGCTACAGCAGTTTGTTTACATTTTGTTGTTTCTTCACATATCGTTTTGGCCTTCGTTAGGAGTATAATTTTTATTTATTAGTAAATATACCCCGAATGCTATGCGATGTGATTCCTGGTTCCGTTATACCTCCTTGAGGATCAGTGTATGGGTGTATTATTGCCCGCTTCGTTCTTGTCATCATAATCAATGCGATCTTTGCTGTAACGTTGCTGTGTGGGGTGCGGGAGGGTGACAGTTAATTTATGTTCAATATATTTGAAAATTAATTGTCTGCTTTCCATTTTTGTTTCGTTCCGCTGGCTTATTGTAGGTTTGGTTTTTTATAGGCCAAGCCAGCCCCGCCATCATGTGTCGAGTGCCACATATCGTACGGGTTCTATGCAAGTACCATGTCTGTTTCCACTGTACTAAGTGTAGTCTTGACAGTAGGTGTAACGTTTGCGCTGTGTGGTCGTGGGGTGCCGTTGGCGCCCGTGTTTGGCCACGTTCCTCAACTGCTACGGGTCCGCACGGTTTTCCGTGCAGGCCTACTCCATGGACTGGTGTGTTCCATGGGGTGGCGGCGGAACCGTATGGTACCGGAGTTCCTGGCATATCAGCAATGGCTCCTAGCCGGGAGGCCGTTGCTGGTAGGGCCGTGAACATGTCAACTGGTGACGTGTTCACGGGAGTGTCCTCCTCGGAGACGGATTGGTCTGAGGCTCTGTCGAGAGTAGTATCATACAGAAATCGCCAAGGTGAGACCAAGTCACCCACACTATGTATCTAAGTGTGGCACTTGATTCAATGGTGCAGGAATTACTCGGTTGTTTTTAAAGCAGCTCATATTCCTGGGCGATTGAACATTCTGGCGGATGCTTTGTCTCGCAGACAGAGAATTCTGCCAACAGAATGGTCTCTCAACCCTCCAGTTCGTCACAGGATCTTCGAGCATTGGGGCAAACCCAATGTGCACTTGTTCGCCACAAGGGAAAATGCTCAAATCCTGACTTATGTCTCGCCGATACAGATCCTAATGCCGTCGATACAGACGCTCTGGCGTTAAGCTGGAGAGGGATGCACGCTTACGCGTACCCACCCACCATTCTTCTACCGAAGATGTTGGTGAAGATCAGGGAGGAACCATGCCTGGTCCTGCTATAGCGCCATTTGGCCCAGCAGGGCGTGGTTCACGGATCTTCGAGGTCTGCGGGTGGAAAATCCAGTGCAGTTACCTGAGATTCCGAACATAATCTCCCAGGCCAAGGGATGCTTCCTACACGAGCGTCCCAAAATGTTATTGACTGTGTGGTTGTTGTCAAACAATGTTATATGTCGGAGGACTTTTCTCGACATGCTGCAGATTTCATCGCAGCTGCGAGAGGGAGGTCAACCTTCAAGTCATATAACAACAAGGTTAACAGATTTGCAGACTGGTGTGAGGAAAAGGGTATTGTTACCTTTCATTCCACTATTCAGAAAATAGCAGACTTTCTCTGTGAGCTGTTCTTTTCAGGACTAGCTCCTGTCACAATTGCTGGATACAAGTCAGCTTTGGCATCAGTTATCCCTTGTCTAGCCAACAGGGATAGTCCAGAGGTGGCCCAGTTGAGTGTGATGGTGAAGGGAACGAGCAATCTCCGACCGAGACAACCGGTAGTCATTCCAGCCTGGAGTCTATCTTTAGTGCTTAATGTACTGGCCAAGCACCCTTTCGAACCGTTGCGTTCGGCTAGTCTAAAGCATTTGACTCTAAAGGCGGTCTTTCTATTGGCAGCTTCCTCAGCTAGAAGGCGCAGTGTGATCCATGCACTTTCAGCAGAGAGGGTCCGATTTATTGTCTCCAGAGAGAGTCTGCGTCTACTGCCAGGAGCAGAGTTTATGTCAAAGATTCGATCTTTGAGATATCCCGGCAAACCGATCGTTATACCGAAACTAAGTAGGTTTGATCGTGATGCCAGTGTCTGGTGCCCAGTCCGTGCCTTGACTAAGTACAAAACGGACAGACTCGTTACGGTCGAATGATAGACATCTGTGGATCTGCCATAAGGAGCCATATGGCGCCGCATCCATGGATTCTATCTCTCGTTGGGTAGTCGAATGCACTCAGACTACCCTTGAGATTACGACTGGGCACCAAGTGCAATGCGCAAGGGCACACGATGTTAGAGGAATAGCCGCCTCTTCCGCCCTTTACAATGGTGTTCCGTTTAAGGACATCATGGCTGTTGCACAATGGCACTGTGAGTCCTCTTTCACGGATTACTATATGAGGGATGTGTCAGACTTCGCCATTCCACTCGCTTTAGCTGTTTTGAGACGATAGCTATATGACCACACTGCTCTTCTTCCTTTTTTGGCATTTGTAAGAGAGAATTAAGAAGCAGACATGGTCGAGCGAGAGGATATCAACCAGATTGTGTCACTGATGGCCGGACAAGTGAATGGTTGGAGGCTCCAGGTCTGAAATCCAAATATCATGAGGTAATTCAGGATTCAGAGTGTTTTGTATTATGTCTATATCATGATCATTCATCTTATATATTCATGCTCCTTCCCAGGCTAATATATGCAAAGAGCAGTTAACCCTCTTGGCATATTTGTGTTTTCAGGCGAGATGCATGTTCGTGAGTTCTCTCCCTTTTCTTAGGAGAAAAAAAAAAGGGGGGGGGGGGGGCAGTGATGCGAATGTGATTCGGTTCCGTTAACTTGATGGTCCTTTTAGGTCTCCATTAGTCAAGTTTAAGTCTAGCTCTTTCTCCAAGGGGCAAAAGTAGCACCAGGTTACTGACCAAATCTGGTGTATATCAGAAGTAATAGAATGGTGAGTATTGATCGAAGGAGAATGAAGGAAATTTCAATTTCCCTTTCTCCGAGATCTAACAATACTCACCATTCTATTACGGACTCAGCCTCCCAGCCCCACGGAGGCAAGCCATGAGTTTCTCTTGTTTGGTGGCTATGCAAACAATATGAGCTTCATGGTAGACGGGTACTCAGTAGTTGGGAGCCGAGTACCCGGTTCCAAGGAGTCGGTAAAGCGTTCTAAGTCTATAGTCCTAGAGCCAGCTTTCAGGGCCAGCTGTATATCAGAAGTAATAGAATGGTGAGTATTGATAGATCTCGGAGAAAGGGAAATTGAAATTTCCTTCATTCTCATGGCATCTAAATTATGGAGGGCCCAGGGACCCTGCACCTAGAGCTCTAGCGGTCCCAATCTGAAACCTGGGGGTCCCCAGTCGATGTTTGGGATTCTCATGCAGTTTTTCTCATCTATGCTAGAATTATAGAGTACCATAGATGCACAGCTATGAATTATAGGGGTCCCATGCTAGATCTTCTGGGTTTGTTTGTGGCAAAACCTATAAACTAATTAATATTTAACAATCATGCCAAATTTTCAGGGGTCTCATGGGACCCACTACCAGAACTTTTGGGGGTCCCTAGTTGAATTTTGGTGATCTGTACCATCAAAAGGACCCTTATGAGAAACTGTGCACTGGAATGACTGGCTCGATAACCGAGCCACTCATTCCAGTCATAAATTTTCAAAAGTAATCTTCTCGGTCTGCAAATGGGCATTTTCTATGAGAAAATTGAAATTTTCTTGAATAAATTCAACGGTTAAAGGGTTAACTGGATTTCATTTCAAAACTGAATAAGTTAACTAGCTAGTTAATTATGTAAGTTTGATGAAATTACACCTACATTGTATGGTTTCCTATGGTAAATCAACATTCCCATGGCCCAATCCCTTTCCACCTTATCACATATTGTCAATTCTGAACGTCTTAGCAGACTTGTCAAGATAAACCATTTTAGTTGGCCATCAAAGATTCAAAACACACGACAGTAAGGTTTAATCGAGACTACAAGTACCCAGCTCCAAATTGTCTGTAATAGTAATTCAGTGGGGAATCGGGTACAAATCAACTATATAGGCTTGTGCGATTATTGCATTGAGAGATCGCGATCGATTATTAAAAAATAATCGTGATTACTTGATTAATCAGCCTGGATACAAATTACCAAGACATAACAACAAAAGAATATCAATGACGAAAACTGCAATGGTGTTTAGAAAAGTCCATTTGCAGGTCAAGAGAAGACTATTTTTGAAAATGTATCACTGGAATGCCTGGCTCGAGAAATTTCAGTAATATATTTTCGAAAATAGTCTTCTCTTGCCCTGCAAATGGACATATATTCACTAAGCAAAATGCCATTTTTCATGAACAATCGCATTAGAAAGTAATTGAAAGTCAGGTTTTGAAATAATCTATGCAATAGAAATATTCATGATTATTCGATTATTTAATTTTTAATCAAATAAATTCACGATTTAAAACATAATCGCGATATTCGATTTAATCACATAATCACGCAAGCCTAGAACTATAGTTATCCAGTTACCCATGAGTACAGCAAATGCACATTTTCAGTAAACCAGCAAACTGACAATGGTTAGCCAGTCGAACTTGACCATAGTTTAATTTGACGTACAATCTCATTAAAGTCAAATCTAAAAACCTGCGTGTATGTACAATACAATTTAGCTCATAAATAAGTTTACATGTTTCCATAAAGAACCCAGAAACGCATTAGTTAGTACCATTTTGAACGCGATGTAAGAAATGTTTTGTTGAGTATTATGAATATAATTGTATTGGAGGCAGTGTTTCTCATCATATCTAAATTTTAGAGGTTCAAGGGACCCCACACTTAGAAATCTAGGGGTCCCAGCCTTAGGTCTGGGGTCCCGAACCCAAACTGAAATTTTGTGATTCCCATGCAGTTTTTCTCATCCATACTAAAATTAGAGATTACCATTAGTACACGGCTTTGAATTTGCTAGATTTTTTGGGCATGTTTGTGCCAAAAAACTATAAAACCAATTAATATTTAACAATAATTCAGGATATTCAGGTATCCCCTGAGACCCACTGGCCACTACCACAACTTTTGGTAGCCCCAAGTTACATTTTGGTGGTCTATACCATCAAAACGACCCTTATAAGAAACCCTGATTGGGAGACATTGCTACCTAAGATATTAATGTCTTTGCATCCAATTATGTTACAAATATTCAACAGCACGTTTTATTTTGTAAACTTTTAAAGTTAATTTTGAGCTGTACTGTAGCTGTGACCTATGCTCATACACTATGTCAGACATGTGATAGAGCTCCTGACACCGGACTGGCCACTCAAGTATTGTACTAGACCTGGCCAATCTTTACTTGCCTCAGGCTAATGTGCTCTAGTGTTAAATACAGCACCTGTCTTAACCCTGTGGCTATCAAGCCATCCAAAAACAGCTTCATCATTGGTCTGGTGAAATGTCAATTTGCCAACCAGGAGAAGACTATTTATGAAAATTTATGACTGGAGTGACTGGCTCGATAACCGAGCCAGTGACTGGCTCGATAACCGAGCCAGTCATTCCAGTGGTAAAATTTCAAAAATGGTCATTTTTAACCCGTTAACCCTTGAATTTGTTTTGAAAAAATTCAATTTTCTCATAGGAAATGTCAATTTTCAGACCAAGAGATTATTCTTTTTAATTTACCACTGGAATGACTGGCTTGGTCATCGAGCCAGTCATTCCCAGTGGTAAATTTACAAAAATAGTCTTCGCTTGGTCTACAAATGGACGTTTCTCAAGGCTTCTGCAGAAGCCATTTTTGGTTGATATGAGTGTTAAAGGGTTAATGGTCATACCAGCCTCTGTTATCATCTTGTGGAATGTCCATTTACAGTCCAAGAGAATATAATCTTTGAACATTTATCGCTGGAATGACTTGCTCTATAACCGAGTCATTCCAGCGATGAATTAAAAAAAATTGTGTTCTTGTGGCCTGTAAATGGAGAGTCAATAAGAAAATATTAACATTTTCTGGACCAAATTTGACCATTAAAAGTTTAATGACAAAATTTAAATTTTCTTGAACAAATTCGAGGGTTAAAGTGTAGAGAAATGTGATTTCTTTTTCAGTTTTGTCAGTGGATCCTATAGTCACAATTAGGGAGCCGCTTACACAGCCTGGAGTTCGCATCATGAGGGCCATCAAACATCAAAGCTTCGATTTTCTGTGTGAGATAAAAAATCTACCCCCAAACACAAAGGTAGGTGGGTTACCATATTGCTTCTTTCTATGTTGTGATTATATATCTTTTTTTTATCTGTCTGTTCTGTCATCAGAGTTCATACACTAAAATTATGGAATTATCAGAAACCCATTTCCAAGCCTTAAAAAATTTAACATTTTCTGACAAATATTTAGAAAAGTATGGAAAATTGAAATGTTGTCATTTGCAAAAAATATATATAAGTTTCAAACTCTCACCGATAATTTTATGCATAAGTTTGCAGTTTTGACATGGGACACTGATTGGAAACACCACAAATTGGGCCCAGAAATTGGTCAATTAATTAGGAAGAACATGGAATATCATTCTGCCGAAAGTTGTGAACCCTGTGTGACCTGTCGTAGATATGTATGTGTAGATAATATTTGTTTGGTTGGCAGGGTTTGTACTGGCCAGGTAAAGCCATGGAATTTTAAAATTGAAATTCCACACCTGGAAAGTCATGGAAAATCAGTGTTTTTATCATAGGTCATGGAAAATGGTAATCATGTAAAATAAAAAGAAATCTGTTGGTATATATCACCTCTATGCAATGAAAACTAGGTTGATCAGTCGCCTCATCACAAATCCACATGTTCACTGCTTTGAACTTTTGCCCCCCCCCCAACCCACCACAGGGGGAGATGCCAGATGTAAATGTCCTTTTTCCCTCCACAATCATAAATCATATGGGTAACTCGTCCAACAATGTCATGGGAGTTGCATTATAATCATTTCCATGACCTTTTGACCTCATCCCCCACCCTATGGGGGCCGGCGTAAATGTGCTCATCCACTCTACATTGATATGGGTAACTGACATACTAAATTTGGTTGAATTCCGTCCAATATTTTCGAAGGAGTTGAATTGCAATCAATTTCTTGACACTTGGACCACACCACCACCCACATGGGGATGGGATCAGGTCTAAATGTGCTCATGCACTCCACATTGATATTGATAACTTACATACCAAATTTGTTTGTTTTCCGTTAAACGGTTTCAGAGGAGTAGCATTACAATTAATTTCTTGACCTTTTGACCCCACCCTAGCTTGACGGGCCAAATGTAAATGTGCTCATTCACTCCGCATTGATATAGCTAACTCACATAACGGTACCAAATTAATATTTTGTATTCTGTCCAATGATTTCGGAGGAGTTGAATTACAATCAATTTTTTCGACCTTATGATCCCATCCCCCACCCACCCCTTGGTGCGGGACACATGTACATGTGCTCATGTACGCCACATTGATATGAGTAATTCACATACCAAATTGTGTTGAATTCCACCCATCAGTTTGGGAGGAGATAGCCAGATGGATGGAGGCAATAACAATATCCTTATTATAATTACGGTAACGGATTATCAAAACAAGGCTGTGGCTTGGTTGCTGCACGAGGCCATAGTCAGATATTTTGTAGAATAACTCAGATCTTATGTTTGGAGCTACATCATAGACACAAATCTGGATATTAATTCTTGGTGGTCATGGAATTTGTTAATTTTGGTCTCTGCTCTAAGATCGAAAATGGATCTCAGCAGGCTAAAGATGTTGTCTGATGACAAGGCAGTGAGGTCAAAAGCGGAGGACTGATTGCTGCCGAAGGATGTTTCTACTATTACAGCTGCACAATACATGCACGATTAACAGAATGTGCTATAAATTGCAAAGAATTGTAAATTCTTTGCATGGATTTGTCTTGTAACTAGTTATATTAATTAAAATTTTCATTGTTGTTTTAACAGGTGCTATGGGAAAGAGATAATGAAACTATTGCGCATGACCAAACTGCAGACAATCCTGCGGAGCATTCCGTGTTCATGCCGTCACAACAGGAATGGAAACTTCATCTTAAAAGTGTGAAACTTTCTGATGCGGGAAAATATACATGCAAGATTGAGATAAACACAAAGGTCTACATGTCAGATTACAGGATATTGGTGGTGGTAGGTAAGATATGGTGGAGGGATCTGATCTGGCACTCAAAGATACAACATCATTTGGCAATCGAGGAATCCAGTTTTAGCTATTCCCCACCCCCACCCACCCCTTAGCTAAGCTCCACTCACACTTTGCAGTGGTGGGATCGAGTGATTCCGAACTGCCTGACTATCAATTTCCAGAAAACTATGCAGTTAAGCTGTTGGATATTTTGAAACTAATTTGGCTGGGTGCTGTTACACCTAGTCAAATAAGTTTCGAAATATTCAACGACATTTTTATTAAATACACAATTTAGTAGCCTGAATTCCCAATAGGAGCAGTGATGTCATTTCCGACAGTGATGCCAATTTCAAGATGTTTTCTAATTTATTCAGAACCACCGCAAATCAACAATTTGGAAACGAGCGGTGACATGTTAATAGAGGATGGGCGTGAATTGACGCTAACGTGTGCTGCGTCTGGGATTCCCGAGCCGGTCATCCAGTGGACACGCCTTGCCAATGCTGACTTGCCCGATGGAGGAAAGCTATACCGGGTAATGTAGACGAGATACCCATACATGATCAGGACGATCTGAAAGGCCATGTTAACTTATGCTATGGCGACTGTCTGCCTATCGTCCATCCTTTAACACTAAATCAGCGGAAAAATGTCCATTTGCAGATCAAGAGAAGACTATTTTAGAAAATTTGCCACTGAAATGACTGGCTTGATAAATTAACGATTACGGCTACGAAAGTTGCCTACTTATAAGAATGCACTTCTCGCAAAACAATTTAATAAAACTTATTTTAATTACCATCATAGGACATCGGATGGTTAAAAATGTCTAAGACCTATCTTTTCATGCAGTAATAGTTTATAATTTCGGCCCGTTGTTTGCTAGAAAAATCATAATATGAAATGAATATTTTGAGTGATATCAAGTATTACAGCCTGGTTAGTGAGCGATTTTCCAGAATTGTGTGCCTTTGTAGTGACTTCCCAACAGCCCAAGTAAAGTGGAACCCGACAATATGAGAACATTTCTTAATTCCTGTGAGCTTTATTCACTTCTGATGTTGGCGGGTATCATTAGATATCGATCAATACAAGATACTCTAACAAGAGCGAGCTTAGGCCTATGTATTCACAGCATATGGCAGTCTATTTAGTATGTGTTATAATGGCTAAGTTGTACCCCTGCGCAGAGATTTCCATGTTTCCTGGTGGTTTTGTCCCATTGCAAATTCATCCTATAAAGCACAGGCCATTGTGGAAAGTTAATTTATTATTCTAACATATACATCAATGCAGATAGCCAGGAAAATTAGTAAAACGTTTGTTTGCATGCATATCCAGCGTGTTTGACTGATAACAGTGATATTTGTCAGTCAAATATCAAGAGCTTTAGCTGTTCGCTGTTTCACTGGGTGAGGTTATACGGGACGAGATGGTCACTGGTTACCGGTATATCTCGCAATCTCTTCATCAACAAATTCTGGAAAAATTATGTTCTTTATGATATAAAACCTATTCTGAGGAATATTTTGAAATTATTTTCACTGGAAGACTCAAATGCTGCCTGAGGCAGTAACGTCAGGCAGTAACGGCTTACAGTCAAATCAATTTCAAAATTTTCAGTTTTCATGTATGATTGTCTTGAAATTCATCGTTCAAATGGTTAAGGGTATCAGGCACTGTCCCTGACCATGTATTTTGCACAAAATACCATGCCAAACAATAATAGTCCAGTTTTAAGACCACTTGGTACAAGCAAATAATCATATTGATCGGCTGGTATTGGCATATACCATAAAAATTAGACTAAAGGATGCAGTTTTTTGGTCAAATTACATGTTCTAAGAACTATAATCGAGAACATTCCTTGAGCACATTTTTTGGTCGAAAATTTTCTTAAAATGTCAAAGGTTATACCACGGAAATCGAACTAAATGTTATGGTAGACAATTCACGCCGCCTGAGGACTGTTTAATGTATACTAAAAAAACCCAAGCGAAAGTGAAATTATTAAATTGGGGCGCCTACATATTGCTTATTCTGTAATAAATATCACTTATTACATCAAAATTAATCCAGAATTTGACATAAAATGACATCGAGAAAAACTACATGTATAAATCACGTGATTCATCTCAATCGCAAAAGATCTTTATTCTAATTAGAGCAAGTACTCGGATCTAAATATTTTGGACTCGGAAATTGCTATATATTATCATTGCACGATAGGAACTGAATGTTCCCATACCCGTTTGATAGCCAACTCCTGTTAGTGCATAAGATTTCACAGCGCCGCCAATCGCAAAAGAGCCAGATAACCAACTCCCGTTAGCGCATAAGATTACACAGCGCCTCCAAACGTAAAAGCATCATTACAACTAGTGACCATCTGAATATTCCCGTACCTCTTTGATAACCAACTCCCGTTAGCGCATAAGATTACACAGCGCCTCCAAATGCAAGAGCCATTACATTCTGTTTCTATCACACGATTTCTATATTTTCAAGGCGACATTTTATGCCAAAATTAGATTGATTTTGATGTAGTAAATGAGTGATGGTAATTTTTGATACCAATTTTCGATTTTTTAAAGGTACGTTTTTCTAAAGTTTTTTTGGGTGGATTTTGTTAAAATTTGGGACAGCGTCTTATATTTGAGCGTGGCCTTTAGTCGAGAAATCACGGTAGTAATCCACAGTATAGTGGTCAAATGGGTCTCCACTTTTAGCTTTGCCCCACCAATCCATAGTTAAGCCCTAGTTAATCTCCACCCACACTTCGCCCATGTTGGGATCGATCGATCCTCGAACATCCTGACTCAATTTCTAGAAAACTATACAGGTAAGTTGTTGAGTATTTTGAAACTAATTTATTGTCAAATTTAGCATTAATTTTGATTTTATAAACCATGCTTATTAAGAAATATACAATATTTATACCGTCCCAGGTAATAATTTCACTCCCACGATCATGGTTTTGAGATCTACAGTACGGTGGCAAGAAATTGTATCGGTAAATTGCGTTCAATTTTCGTATTGTCCATCTTTTAAAACAGTTTTAAAGAATGAACATCAACTTTTTCTTGGCCTATTCCTAATATAAGCAAACCCCTCTCGCAAAGATGTTGGTTTGGAAATGAATTTACCAGCTTGCCGTAATAGAAGACTATGCTACAACCACATGACAAATAGGTGACAGTAAAATTTTCGCGATATTTTGCTTTTTTTCAAAATCATGGGAAGAAATGTGGCTGGAAAGAATCGTGATTTTCGATAATATCGGATAATCATGCAAGCCTACCTACACGTCGCATATTTTATTTCATCGTCATATGATGGATGGATAAACTGGGAGGGTCTATCGTGGTCTTGCCAGCTGATATTGGATTTATTCACCTTCGCACGCTAAAACATGAAAATTTAACATTTTATGTGAACTTTCTCTTGAAATAACCGGGCATGATTTGACATTCTTTTCTGGAACCTGGAGTGAGTTCATAAAGCCTAATGTTCGGCGAACGTTCGCGTTCTTCGTGGAACAGTGTTCAGTAATGTGTCATCTACATTACTAAACTGAGGTATATCGTGCGTATATGACACATTATTGAACACTGTTATGTAACAGAAAGACATTTTTTGTGCTCCTGAATGTACCGCTGTCGTCATTAGTCACAGGTGGTCACCCACCTCATGGAATGAAAACTATTCATAATAACACAAGGAACCTGTACTTTGGCTCCCAGGAGATCAAATTCGTGACCTGTGATAATGACCGGGTAACCGATTGATCGCCAGCACTGATCACCTACATGTAACATTAGGGTCACACAATGAACAGTAAATTTATTCTAAAACCTTTCACCAATGAATTCCACATATCTAATTTTCAAGGCAACCATACAGAAAAACTGTTGAATATTTTGAAATTAATTTGACTGGGAGCCATTGCTGCCTGAGGCAGCAATGTCTTCCAGTCAAATTAATGTCAAAATATTCAACAGACTAAGTTTTACATTGAAAGAATATATATATATATATATATGTATGTACATTTTCAGGGATTTTTTTGTTGAACAGGTTAATCTTATGATGGTCAAGCTGGCCAGAACCAGCATATGCAGTGTTCTTAGAAATGCCCATTTGCAAAGGCGAAGTGAAATTTATATTTTTTTTAAATTTACCACATGCATTATGGCTTCCAATCCAATTATTCAACAACTACGTTTTATTGTGTTTTGGAAACATTTACGCTTATTTGTGAGGTGTCCTTGATATTTTACCGTGGTCTCCAAGTGATGGTTTCTCAAGACAAACATGGAAACCATGTTTACCCGACATGAGCATTATAACTGTCTGACTGCTACAAGCCACTGAACAATAATTTGAAGGGAAAGTAACTCTGGAAATGCTGAATATTTTGGAAACAATTTGACTGACAGTTGTTGGTGGTTTAACCACCAGCAACTTTCAGTCAAATTGTTTTCAAGATATTCAGCAAGTGCGGAGTTATGTCCCATGGAAAGTGTTGTTTGAAAAAATTCATTATTCGGACAGTTAAAGGACTGTATTCTCTCACATTACAGCATGCTGTACTCAAAGTCGCAAGCATCAGACCCGAGCACCGGGGTAAATATATCTGTACAGCTATGAATACAGCAGGAGTGGACCGACGTATCATTGATATTCGAATTAAATGTAAGTATGCAATGAATTCTAAAATCTACTCTTTCTGAGTAAATCTGTACATGTGGAAAATAGTTGTATAATGACAGGATGGTGTGGATTGTGTGGAAATACATGAACGCATGTACTAAAGCCACGATTCCAGGATTCCATTTTGGGAACTACATGCATAATCCGCAAACGGACTCTGTTAACAGATTGTTTGCTGTACTACTATTTCTGTCTTAGCTATTCCATGTGTCTACGTACATTATCAGTTTTCCTCTCCGCCTCCACAATCCGTTTTTGAATGGTCATTGGAGCTAATTTTGCGTATGCAGATGAGAAAACGGAGCAGGTTGTTTGTGCATGTATGAGGGTGAGGTCCCAGTATCCAAGCTAAAATGAAAATTTTTTCAAAACAGTATAAAACATATGTACTGAGTTCTGAACCTAGTTGAGTCAGAAGACATTGCCTCCTTAGACAGATATGGCTTCCAGTCCGATTGATGGATCTAGTTTTAGCTACGCCCCATTCCCAAAATAAGCTTCATCCACATTTTGCACACGTGGGATCAGTCCCTGAATCTCAATTTCCAGAAAACTACACGTGTAAGCTGTTGAATATTTTGACACATTTGACTGGGTGCTGTTGCAGATTGTTTTTTAAATAATAAAGACCAACAATTCATTCAACCAGACGGACTATTATGCGTTTATGGTGGACTAAATCGTGTCATTCATGACATAGTTTATTATGACATGGACATACTTGTGATGTATTTGATTTTGATGTCATGTGATTAATTGATAAACTGGCCATGGATTCCCCTATTATGTTCAAAATATTCAGTATTCATAACATTTCTTCTTAAGTAACATATTTCTGTTTTTGTCATGTTAACTTATGACCGGTGCTGTCCATGACTAACAGATATTTTCACATTGTAATGTATTTTAACCTTTTGCTTGTCAATGGACCTTTCCATTTTTAGCTCACCTGGCCAGAATGGCCAAGTGAGCTTATGGCATGGCGACTGTCCATCTGTCCATCCGTCAACTTTTGCTTAAAAATGCTACTCATTAACCGCTTGGCGGATTGCAATCTAATTTGGGTGGAAGATCCATATTGGGGTAGGCTTCAGAACGTGTATACAGAATTTTGATTGGTCAATTTTTCTGGTGGCCATCTTGAATTTGAAGAAAAATGACAGTAAATCGTTTAAAACACTACTCATTAACTGCTTGAGCAATTCCAACCAGACTTGGCTAGAAGGATACTAGGATGGTAGGTTTCAAAACTTGTATACAGAATTTAGATTGGTAAATTTTGTCGCCACCCATCTTGAATTTTCTGAATAATTGCGGAAATCGTTTAAAACTCTACTCCTCATTGACTGCTTGGACAATTTCAACCAGACTTAGCTGGGAGGATAGTACGTGGGTATGTTTCAAAACTTTTATACAGAATTTTGATTGGTCAATTTTTCCTGTGATCATCTTGAATTTTCTGAAAATTTCTCGAAATCACTTAAAACATACTCCTCGATAACCACAGGCCAGATTTCAATAAAACTTGGAGGCCATCTTGGATTTTCTGAAAATCATCCATCATGTATATTTAAATACAAATGGTTTAAATGCCAATGGTCCAGGTGAGCGCCACAGGCCCTTGGGCCTCTTGTTAGCTATGCTCTGACCATCTCTATCTATGCTCCACCCACACCTTTCTCGTAGTGGGATCGATTGATCACCGAAGTCGCTCTCTATCCATTTCCAGAAAACTATACAGGTAAACTGTTGAATATTTTGAAACTAATTTGTGCTGTTGCTGCCAACGGCGCCCAGTTAAATTAGTTTCAAAATATTCAACAGCATCTTTATTAAATAGTAGAGACATACAATTCTTACAACGTGTCAGACTATTAAGAGTTAAAGACGGGCCTGATAGAATCATTTATGACGTAATGATTATGACGTCATCCTACAGGCCGCTTAGCTGAATATGACGTCATTGCTCGGGAAAGGTGAATTAGCCAGTCCAAACATACTACTGCAGTGTCCATTCCCAGGCCAAGAGAAGAGTATTTTTGAGATTTTACTACTGGATCTATACCAATAACAGAGCCAGCCAATGCAGTGGTAAATTAAAAAAATAGTCATCTCTTGGTATGCAAATGTTATTCAATGAGCAAATATTTAGATTGTTCTGACCAAAGTTGACTGGTTTACGGTTAAATATTGCGGACATTCTGAAATAAAATTAAGAGAACCGACAAATTCTTTATGACATAAGAATATCTTGCAACTAGTTTCAAAGTGTTCAAAAGCTTCAAGCTTCCTGTATAATTCATGAATCCAGTTTCTCAGTCAATCATATGACACCATAATCAACTACAACTACGTGACTTATGGGATGACATCATAATCAATTGTCATGAATGACATAGCTAATTTGATCATGAACGCTTAATTGATAACAGACTAAGCGTTATTGTACGAATTGTATGTCCTTACCATTTAAATAGTCAGTGACAGCACCCAGTGAAATTAGTTTCAAAATATTCAACAGCTTACCTGTGTAGTTTTCTGGAAATTGAGATTCAGGTATCGATCGATTCCAGAATGGACAAGGCATGGGTAGAGCATAGCTAGAGTTGGGCGAGGCATAGCCAAAACTGGATTCCTGCATTGTCGTAAAATTTAGAGACTTACCTTCTAAAGGTCAACGCTCGAATGTTCAATCTATACAAACTCACCCTCTGTAGTGGTCTTGAGAAATATTGATTTTCAGGCACTGAGAAGACTGTCTCGTCCGCATAGCAGGAAGTGAGACAAAGGTATCACTTTTCCAGCCACGATGATGGCATCAACACTGGTTTTGTGTTTAGCAGACCTGCCTACGGTTACAGAATGTCCATAGTTTTTACGGAAATAGCATGCAAAGTATGGTACTAGGGTATGGGTGAATTATGGTAATATGGATGGGCGTTAAGAATTATGGAAACTTGTTAAAATAATCTTCCGCTTTCACCGCAAGGATAAGGGTGTGACAACGCCGACAGGGCAAACAAGCCTCACCTCAAACTTGGCGCACGCGT